>CAUYLG010001086.1:0-14949 GCA_963573385.1 Cacajao melanocephalus | reverse complement strand
TTTTAGACTGCATTCTAGTCTGGGCAGTAGAACAAGAATCCTGTTCTCTCTCCCTCTTTTCCTTCCTCTTTCTTTCTCTCGTACAGTCTTTTTTCTTTCTTTCTTTCACTCTCACTTTCTTTCCTCTCTTTTTCTTTCTTTCAAAAAATAATTAAAAAAAAAAAAAAAAGAGATGGTTGTCACAGTTCCAGCATCACATGCAGAGGGGACAATGTCCAGAGGAAGAAAAGTGACTATTAGGGTGTCGTTTTTCCAATAACAAAGACAACTTTTTCTAAAACTCATTATTAGAGTTTTGTTCATGTCTCATTGGCTAGTCTACCTAATTTCAAATCTGAATAACCATAGTTCATCAGTTAATTGTTCTTTCAAGTAGCAATGTTGTTCCATGAAAAAGCAATTAGCTCAGCTCACAACTGATACAATCATAAGGGCATTCCCTCAAGACAGTCATCACACTTCAGCAGCAAGACAAAATGCTTTATGCTTACTTCTCATTATGTCACAAGGAATATCAAAATGTTGTGTGTATAAGGGTCAAGCTTTAATGAAATCCATAATTTCTACTTTCAGCAAGGGTGTTCTTAAGTATATGCGTGTGTGTGTGTGTGTGTGTGTGTATTACTTAAATAAATGTGTGTGTGTGTGTTACTTGTTTTTGCTGCATTTCTGTGACACAGAACAGAGGTTAGCAAATTTTTGACTTACCAGTTGGAGTTAGCCCACAGCTCCTTTTTTTAAGATAAAGTTCTATTGAAACACAGCCATGCCCATTTATTTGTGTATTATCTAAAATGTTTTTATTATTCAAATGCAGCGTTTAGTAGTAGAGACAGAGGCTTTATGGCATACAAAGCCTAAAACATTTCCTGTATGGACCTTTACAAGAAAATAAATTGCAGACCTCTGGCATAGAAAAGTAGAGTTAAAACTAGTACAGATTGGGATCATTGCCTTGATTTGGGCTAAGAGACCAGAAGTTTTACTTATCATGTATCCTATGCACGATAAGATATCAGATCAAATGTCAACTTCGTGAAGAGGGAAAATAATCTCTTAGTCCTACATTTAAAATAATTGTGTCTTTATGTATGTACTAAAGGCACCTTGGGGACTCCTTAAACTTGAGGACCACACTTTAATAACAGCTGGACAGATTACAATAGAAATTCTCCCAAAACGTATTAATAATATAAATTAGTTTTATCTCTTTCAGACAATGCAAAGATTTTAGGATGCTTTAACTCCATATACCCCCACAACTGATATGTGATTGAATGATATAAATTCTCTCTATATGTACACCCTGTAAGACATTCTTATTTTTTTTTTATTTTTTGAAAGAAAGGAAAAGAGAGGAAAGAAAGTGAGAGTGAAAGAAAGAAAAAAAAAGAATGTACGAGAGAAAGAAAGAGGAAGAAAAAGAGACATTCTTATTTTTATTTAAAGCAGTCTCCTCAAATATTGCTTCCTAATCTCCAAATTTCTGTCAGGGATCATTTGCCATCCACCTGAAAAACACTTTATGGTCTTTTGTTTTATCTGTATCTGACGGTGATATACACTTTCTGTTTTTATTTGTCTGAAAATATTTTTATTCCACTTGCAAGTTGGAAAGATATCTGTCTCAGTCCATTTTGTGTTTCTATAAAAGAATGCTTGAGGCTAGGTGATTTATTTTTTAAAGAGATTTATTTAGCTCAGGTTTTGCAGGCTGAGAAGCCCAGAGTCATGGCCCTGGGCTTTAGCACTGCATCACAACATGGTGGAGAAGGTCAAAGGGGAAGTGAACACATGAAAAGAGAAAGAAATGTTAAGGGTGTCCTGGCTTTATAACAACCCACTCTCAGGGGGAACGAATTCATTCCTACAAGAACCAGTGCGATCTCTCATGAACAAGAACTCACTCATTGACTCAAGCACCAAGCTATTCACGAGGGATCTGCCCCCTTAACCCAAGCACCATCCACTAGGCCCCACCTCCCAACACCACACTACTGGGCATCAAATTTTAACATGAGCTTTGGTGAGGACAAACAGACCATATCCAAAGAACAACAATATCTTACAAGATAAGGAATGATATCTTCAATATGCAGAAAGAAAATAAAATGTAATCCCTACATATCATTCTATTGTTGGTTTTCTAACATGGTATCTAATGAGAAGTTAACTATCAGTCCTCTTATTGTTACTTCTTTTAGTGTGAGCTGGAATGTTACTTCTCTGTCATTGGCTTTCACTCATTTTTCTGTTCCGAAGTGTCGTCTTCCTTATCTTTATCATTCTTGGCTTCATAGGATGTTTGTACCTGTGACTTGATGTCTTTATCAGTTTTGGGAAACTTAATTCTTCTGTGAAATTTGTTTTTGTCTTATTCTTTCTCCCCTGCTATTTTTGAGACTCCAATTATAATAGCCCTGCTCACAATGTCCTCTGCCTTTTTTGCACTTATCTGTATTTTGCATCCTAGTTTTTATCTGTATTTGTGTATATTTCTAACTTATTCACTAATTTCCTCTCCAACTATGTCTAATCTCAATTAAACCATTATATTAAATTTTTAATTATAGGGACTGAATTTTTCTCCCTCTATAATTTCCATTGGCTGTTTTATAATGATTTCAAGTTCTCCCCTGAAGTTATTACCTTTGTCTTTTTTTTTTCTTGAACATGCTGAATTATAGTTTGAATTCTGTATCTGATAACTCTTAAGTTTTTTATGGTTACTATTGTCTGTTGCTCTCCTGAACTTGCAGCCCTATAACTTCATGTTCCTGGTTATTTCTGGTTAGTATTGGACATTACATAATTACAGAACAATAATTAAAAATGTTTTCTTCTTCAAGAAGGAATTGATCATTATTTCTAGAAGGCTGCTGTAGGTATTAAACATCTCAGATCTTCATAAACCAATCAGGGATTGAGATCATTTGAAGATGGTTCTCCTTCCTTTTCAGGGCTGGTCAATTGTCTGATCACCTTTCATTTAGTTTGTAGAACTTCAGAGTCCAATCCCAAAGTCTAGGATATCTACCATATCCCCACTTCTTGGGGAACACTGCACTCTAATTACTTGTCACCTACCCGCTACAAACTTTCAACAGTCCTGTACAACTCCCTAGTCTCTGTGCCACTTTCGATGGCATCAGCAGCTAAATCGAGGAGAAAAGCATCACCAAATACCATTGTGTTGACTTACTGGGCCAAGATCCAGGCGAAGAAGGGAACCATGAGTTCAGCATAACATTTAAAATTTTCTAATGCCTTAAGTAGCTTTTAAAATTCTTGTCAAGCTTTTAAAATCATCTTGGTTGAAGGATTTTGAACCAGGTTACCTGGACTAGAACACCGGAAGTAAATTCTGAATTAGTTCATCTTTGCTGTAGCCCATTCTATATATCACAATTATTTTGCTGACTTTATTCATACTTTGCCTTAGAGTACCACATGATTTAGATCCCATAATGTTTTGCCATATTCATTTTTATTTACGGTATTCATTAACAATGGCAAAGGCTTCTTAATTTTTACATCTGCAAGTGGTATTTTCATGCTTGAGAGAGAAAGTCTTTACCAATTGAACTTCTGTGTTTCTGGCAAACTCTGATCTTCATTGCACAGAGCTACACAATACCAACACTGCAAACAAAACAGTTGGTAAAAGACATCTCACAAGTAATACACTTTTTAGGATAAAATTATTTTTTTCTGGGTGGCACTATAGTTAACTGTGATCTGTGTTTGGACTGCATGCTGAATTCAGTTTCCATGTTGAATCTAAAAAACATAACCGTTTCCAACCGGGCATCATTTCTTGAACACTGTAGTGATTCTTGCCAATCACTTTTAAAAACTTTCTTAACTACATCTTTATGGATTACATACGTAAATCAAATCTACCAAAACCATGACTTCGTCATGTTTTATTCAGAGATGGGCTCTAAGAAAGATACATAGTGGGTAGGATCCAAGATGGCCAAACAGGAACAGCTCTGGAGTGCAGTTCCCAGCGAGAACACAAAGGGTGAGTGATCATCACGTTTCCAAACGAGTTTTTGCTGCCCACAGGCCAGGAGATTCCCAGGCGGAAAAGTGCCACTAGTTTCCATTCTTTTTTCTCTAATCTTGACTTCATGCTTTATTTCGTTAAGGTGATCTTCTATCTCAGACATCCTTTCTTCCGATTGATCAATTCAGCAATTGATTCTTGTGTGTGCTTCATGAAGTTCTCGTGCTGTGTTTTTCAGCTCCATCAGGTTATTTATGTTCTTCTCTAAGCTGGTTATTCTAGTTAGCAATTTCTCTAACCTTTTATCAAGATTATTAGTTTCCTTGCATTGGGTTAGAACATGCTAATTTAGCTCAGAAAAGTTTATTACCCACCTTCTGAAGCCTACTTCTGTCAATTCATAAAACTCATTCTCTATCCTGTTTTGTTTCCTTGCTGGTGAGGAGTTGTGATCATTTGGAGGAGAAGAGGGAATCTGGGGATTCTAGTTTGGAATTTTCAGCCTTTTTGTGCTGGTTTTTCCTCATCTTTGTGGATTTATCTACCTTTGGTCTTTGCTGTTGGTGATCTTTGGGTAGAGTTTTTGCATGGTCATCCTTTTTGTTGATGTTGATGCTATTGTGTTCTGTTTGTTAGTTTTCCTTCTAACAGTCAGGCCCCTCTTCTGCAGGTCTGCTGGTGTTTCCTGGGGGTCCTGTTTGCCTGGGTATTACCAGCAGAGGCTGCAGAACAGCAAAGACTGCTGTTTCTTTCTCTGGAAGCTTCGTCCCAGAGAGGCACCCACCAGATGCCAGCCAAAGTTCTTCTGTATGTGGTGTCTGTCGACCCCTTCTGGGAGTTGTCTCCCCATCAGGAGGCACGGGGGTCAGGGACCCACTTGATAAGTCAGTCTGTCCCTTAGCAGAGCTCAAGCATTGTGCTGGAAGATCTGCTTCTCTCTTCAGAGCTCACAGGCAGGATTATTTAAGTCTGCTGAAACTGCACCCACAGCTGTCCCTTCTCCCCCGTGCTCTGTCCCAGAGAGATGAGAGTTTTATCTATAAGCCCTGTCAGGGGCTGCTGCCTTTCTTTTAGAGATGCCCTGCCTAGAGAGGAGGAATCTAGAGAGGCAGTCTGGATACAGTGGCTTCGAGGAGCTGTGGTGGGCTCCACCCAGTCCAAACTTCCCAGTGGCTTTGTTTACGCTGTGAGAGGAAAACCAGCTACTCAAGCCTCAGTAATGGTGGACACCCCTACCCCCACCAAGCTCTAGCATCCCAGGTCAACTTCAGATTGCTGTGTTGGCAGAGAGAATTTCAAGCCAGTGGATGCTAGCTTCCTGGGCTCCATAGTGGTGGAATCTGCTGAGCAAGACCACTTTTTCCCCTGGTTTCAGCCCCCTTTCCAGGGGAGTGAATGGTTGTCTCTCACTGGCATTCCAAGTGTCACTGAGGTACAAAAAAAATTCCTACAGCTAGTTCAGTGTCCGCCCAAACAGCCACCCAGTTTTGTGCTTGAAACCAAGGGCCCTGGCGGTGCAGGCACCAGAGGGAATTTCCTGGTATACAAGTTGCAAAGACCATAGGAAAAGCATATTATCTGGGCCAGAATGTACCACCCCCTACAGCAGAGTCCCTCACAGATTCCCTTTGCTAAAGGAGAGAGTTCCCTAACTCCTTGCACTTCCTGGGTGAGGTGATATCCCACCTTGCTTCTGCTCACCCTCCTTGGACTACACCCATTGTCTAACCAGTCCCAGTTAGTACCTCAGTTGGAAATGTGGAGATCATCCACCTTCTGCATTCGTCTCTCTGGGAGCTGCAGACTGGAGCTGTTCTTATTCTACCATTTTGCCTGGGAACCTGTTTTGGTTTTTTTGTTTTTTGTTTTTTGTTTTTTGTTTTTGACTCAAAACTCTCATCCAGATTACCTCATTTACCCCTCAAAACATCACTGAAAAAAACTGAAGACAAAAGAAATTTCACAGAAATGGTTTAACCACTGAATGGTAGAATTGAGATATGAAGCCAAATTAATCTTATACCCCAGACCATGCTCTCCCACTATATCACAATCTAATAGAAAAAAATCCTTGCAAATCAGATATGATGCTAGAATTTAGAAATATGTATAATTTATGAAGTACTATGTATACACTTCTGGTTATATCTAGAATGGTTCCTTAGTAAAACATTCTTTGAAAAAGGTTTACTTCCTTAGAAGTCTTTCGAATCTTTCATTTTGTCAAGGTGCATAAATCACTAAAGCTTGTTACTTAGAGATTGCTGAGGCATATGTGATATGCTAGCCTGTCTGGGATTATTATCCTAAAGAGATATTCTCTTATGTAGCACCACCAAACCCTCCTTGATAGAAGCAGACCACTATAAGAAGGAAGCTACCCATAGCATTCATATTTTCAGCAGACTCTTTTAACAATTACAGTCTATAATCACTCACCTGGGTCTAAGCATATGTTGTGTAGAATTGTGATTTGCCATTCTAGATTAAAAGCAAGTAAGCATCTTGCCTGAGTAATTGCTTGGGAAATGCTGGTTGACATGAAAGCAAACTGCTCCCTCTTATTAGGTCGGTGTGTGTCACTCTGACCTTCCACCTCTGCCTCTGCCTCTCCCTTCTTCTTCCATCATTAGTAATTCCCTGCTCCCAATCTCTGGATAAAGTCATATTTTAATGCATCTCATTACTTGCCAGAAGAATAAGTTATGGAAAAGATAAAGCAGCAGTTTATTTTCTAGAGATTTAAATATAAAAAGAATATTTTTGTCTGACTTTCATTTGCTTTTAGTGTTGTTCTTTTTTATTCCTTTTTCGAGTAGCTTTTATTTAGATTCTCAAGGTGACTTGAAAACAAACAAAAATCTTTCAAACATTTGGAGTTTGTAATTTTGCAAGCCTGAGATTTACCTTACTCATTTTCTTCCTGTATGCTAATTCTAAAAGTATAATTCAAGTACTATTCTACATTTCATCATTAAAATACTATTCAGTTGTAGAAAAGAATGAGTAAGGTCTATAGGTGATGATATAAACAATTTATAAGGTTTACTGTTAAATAAAAATTAAAGAATAAAATTATATATAGAATATAATCTCTTGGATATAAAATGGTAAAAGTGTTTGAATATGTATATATATAATTCTTTACTTCCATAGGTTTTAAGGGAACAGGTGGTATTTGGTTGCATGAGTCAGTACTTGAGTGGTGATTTGTGAGATTCTGTGCACCCACCACCCATGAAGTACACACTGTACCCAGTTTGTAGTCTTTTATCCCTCACCCCTTCCTACCATTTCCCCCAGTCTCTGAAGTTCATTGTATCATTCCTATGCCTTTGCATCCTCATAGCTTAGCTCCCAGTTATGAGTAAAAACAGACAATGTTTGATTTTCCATTTCTGAGTTACTTTGCTTAGAACAACGGTCTCCAATTCCATCCAGGTTACTACAAATGCCATTATTTGGCTCCTTTCTATGGCTGAATGTGTACATATATACTTTTATATGCTTTGGCTATGAGTGCAAAATATGTAAGAGAATAGTTTCTGAGTTTTCTTAAAAGGAAGACTTACTTTTAATTTATATATTGCTTTGTAACATTTGAAATGTTTATGATATTCTTAAGGTAATTCCTTTCTTTCTTTCTTTCTTTTTGAGACAGAGTCTTGCTCTGTCACCAGGTTGGAGTGCAATGGGGCGATCTCAGCTCACTGCAACCTCCACTTCCCAGGTTCAAGCGATTTTCCTGCCTCAGCCTCCTGAGTAGCTGGGACTACAGGCTCGTGCCACCATGCCCGGCTAATTTTTGTATTTTTTTTTTTTGGTAGTGATGGGGTTTCACCATGTTGGCCAGGATAGTCTTGAACTCCTGACCTCGTGATCTGCCCGCCTCGGCCTCCCAAAGTGCTAAGATTACAGGTGTGAGTCACTGCGCCCAGCCTAAGGTAATTTCAATCAAAAAAGTTGCAGTGACACAATTCAAGATTTCTCAAAATATCAGTATATAGGATATATGCATTCATTCACTCATCCAATAATGATTTATTAAACCTTCATAGTATGCCACCTATTAAACTTCAGTTATTGTCAAGGAAAGGGGTGAAGAGTAAAGAAGTGATAAGAGGATATGGTGTTAACTTTACTGAAAGCTAAAGATGAGAACTCATTTGAGCAAGATAAATTTTAGGTTTCTCAAGTGCAAATTAGTAGTCTCAACTGAAGGGATTAATTGCCAGTGTAGGAAGGTAAGTGGTTATCCCCTAGAGAGTTCGTTTGAATATTGGTGATGACTGCTTAATTTGGATTAGCTGGATCATGAATTCATAGGGAACAAACTAAAGATTGTAGAAACAGCATTGTTAGAATCAGAGACCAGGAGATGTATTGCAAAGTGTAGATGCTAGCATGAAATAATCGAAGTCCTAAGGCAAAGCCATCTACCTGAACAAGAAGTACTTTGGGATGGTGGCTTTCACACCTCATCCTTTCTCACTGGCCATCTTTATGTCTCTTAACATGGCCATGTGCCAGCCACTTTCTGTCAAAAATAACTGCAAAAATGTGCATGTCAGCAAGCATGTAAGAAACTTGACATATAAGTAAACCTTATGGACAAGAAATTAGCTTGAAGACAACTAAGAATTATAGTTATAGTTAGAAAACCCTCTGGGAGAAAAAGACACTATACCTTACCGTAGATGTAATATATATTACTATGAAGTCTCACTGTAAATGTACTGTTTAAAATGGTAACTATACCATTGTTTTTAGACAGAATAAAAATTGTTAATACATGCTCTCATTTAATCTTTATGAAAGATCTGTCTTCAGACAGATCCGAGAGCTGTAGGGACCATCAACTCAATTTCCATTGCACAGATCCCTGCATTTGCACATGGACTTGCCAGTTTATAGAGTCACATCTATTCCCCTATCTTCCCGTCTCCCTACATGATTTGTGATGTGTGCTCCCATCGTTAGTAGAAGCCATTTTGATTTCTAAATGAATGATTTTTCTCTTTGAGATTTAAGTCTTTGTATCTTGGGCAGTTTTATGAAAATACAGTTTTACCGTAACTGACCTGTCAGACAAAAGATTAATTGTTATGAATAAAAAGAATAGAAACTTCTAATTTAAAAAATTAGCTGGAAATGGTGGCTCATGCCTATAGTCCCAGCTACTTGGGAAACTGAGATGAGAGGGTCACTTGAGCCTGGGAGGTTGAGACTACCGTCAGCTCAGACGGCCCGACTGCACTCCAGCCAGAGCAGTAGAGTGAGACCCTGTCTCACAGAAGGAAAGGAAGGAAGAAAGGAAGGAAGGAGGGAGGGAGGGGAGAAGAGGGAAAGGCAGGGAAAGAATATAGAAACTTGGATTTGACCTACTGTAATCCAGCAAAGTAATTTTTTTTATTATTATTACTTATAAAGAACAAATTGTTTCCTGTTTTGGCACTGATCTTGGAGAATTGGCTTTCTTTTTTTCCAAACTGAAAATTGTTAGCTATGATATCTGAAGTGCATAAAGGCCTATCAGAGAAAAAACACTTGCTTTAATTTTATTGTTGTTGCTCCTATTGCTACCTTTTGGGTTTGGCTTTTTCAGAATGTGTACAGTAATCTCTTTCTTTCTTTCTTTTTCTTTCTTTCTTTTTCTTTCTTTCTTTCCTTCTTTCTTGCCCAAACCAGCTTTCCCTACAAACCTTGAGATTTAGAGTCACCAGTTTCAAGAATTCATGTTACCCAAACTCAGCAAACAACCAATATATGGCAGTGCTCTGGGCTACAGGATAGCAGTTATTTGACCAGATTTTATTACAGTATAGAAAAACAGATTTGTCTTTATATTTTGGTTCTACAGAAACCTTTCATAAAATAGTTATACCTAAGGAAATACTGAAATCTGATTGTCAGAGAACACTTTTGCTAAATGGAATCAAACACTAGCTTACCAGCCCAGATTTGTAAAAACTCATACTTATGGCTTCTCTTTAAAAAGTAAAATACCAAAGTGAAACTGCAGCTAATTTTAAATATAGCTACTCTTATCACTAGACTCTGTTAAGTTACTGCATTATTACCAGCACCAGTGATTTGTTTTTCTAGTCTAATCTGTACCTCCTCTGTTGGAAAAAGGAGTCAGCAGTCACTCCCAGTGAGGTCTTGCACACTATAATTATTGCTAAGTCTTCTTTAGAATTTTTCTTACAAAGTATTCACTCCGGTTTTGTGTGAGAACAAAAACTAAACTCCAGCACACCAGTGTGATATGAGGTAATGCTCTTCTATGATTAATTTTCCTTAAGAAGAAATTATTGTCTTCCACTCTCTTGGTTTTTCTCATGAAGGATTTTAGTATTTTACTTGGTTGGGATGATGATATTTTTTGCAATTAAATTTATCTGAGTACTTTTTGTGTCTCATTCATATGTTTCCATCTTGTTCTTTTTAAAATAAGCACAAAAGAAGTGTATACTGATAAGAAGTTCAAAAATAAAATTATAAGTCCCCCTGGTACTTCTACCAACCTAACATGACAATTTTATCCCATCCCTCTAAATAACCATTCTTGTTGCAGAATATTCTCAATTTACATAACATACATCACATATTTTAACTTTCCACTTCTAACATATCAGATAACTGAGGTATTTAAATTTTTATCTAAAGTGAAATAATGGCCTGAACTGAATGCTTGTACCTTATGGTGTGAAACAACTGACATTTCTTTGTTTCTTAGGAATATTAACTTGCTCTTACAGGATTATAACTTCTTAATAGCAGTACTCACAAATAAGTAAAACATAGTTAAATATTGTGTTTTCAAAGCTGTATTTTACTCTTGCTTATTTTACTTCTCCCCAAATGAAGTAGATGTGTTTGATCTTTCCTTTTTGCCATCATTAGGAGTGTTAGACATGTATGAACCAAATCAGTTGACCCATAGCCATAGTCGTGATGAGATTTTTATCACCAAAGCTTCTTTCAATTTATTTTCTTGATTATTCACAATATCTGTTTATGATAACATTCAATTATCCTCATTTTGCACATACCTTTTAGCTTATTTGAGTCACCATTGCAGATGATCAGATCATCCAATATAAATGTTTACTAGAAGTAAAAGCAAGTTCATAAACAAACTTGCATTTCTGCTTATTTGATATATGAATTAAGAGTTGAATTTATATATTGAAGCACGCTTTTTTAATCAAACTTTTTATTTTGAGATAATTGTAGATCCACACAGCATTTAAAAAATAGAAGAGATCCCATGTACCCTTTACTCAATTTCCCTCAATGGTAACATCTTGCAAAACTACAATATAATATTACAACCAGTGTATTCACATTGATGCAGTCAGGATACATATTTCCATCACCGCATAGATCCTTCCCGTTCCATTTCCTAGTCACAGCCACTTCTATTCCGGCACCACCACCTCCTTTACCTTGACTACTGTTGATTTGTTCTCTATTTCCATAATTGTGTTATTTTGATAATGTTCTGCAAATGGAATCATAAATATATAACATTTTAGAATTGGCTTTCTTCATTCAGCTAGTGATCCATCCAAGCAGTTGAGAATATACACAAATAGTTTGTTGTTTCTTATTGCTAAATTGTATTCCAAGGCATAGATGTAACAGATTGTTTAACTATTCACTCATTGAAGAATGTGTGCATTGGTTGTAATCTTTGTCTATTAAAAATAAAGTTACTATGAATATGAATATTCATATACAGGTTCTTGTGTGATGTGAATTTTAATTTTTCTGAAATAAATGTCCAAAATGTGCAGTTGGGAAAAAGTATAGTAGTTTCAGCTTTAGCTTTTTAAAACACTACCAAACTGTTTACATTACTAACAATACATAAGTAATCCAGTTTCCCCACAACCTTGCTAGCATTTGATATTGTTACTATTTTTTGTATTTTAACCATTCTGATAGTGCATTGTAATATCCGATTAGGTTTTAGTTTGCATTTCCCTCATAGCTCACCATGTTGAACATCTTTTCATGTAGCCATTACCAACTGTATATTCTCTGAGGTTAAATGCCTCTTAGGACTTTTGCCCACTTTCTACTTGGATTGTTTTTGTTTTGTTTTTGCTATTGAGTTTTGAGAGTTATTTATATGTTCTAGATATTAGTCATTTGACATATATGTGATTTGCAAATAGTTTCTCCCATTTTGCTGCTTCTCTTTCTGATACCCTAATAAGATATTTACCTGACTAGGAGTTTTTAATATTGATGGAGTCAAATGTATCAATGTTCATTTTATGGATTATGATTTTGATGTCAAAGCTAAGAACTCTTCTCCTCATCCTGGATGCTGAAGGATTCTTATATATTTATTCCTAAAAGTTTTATATTTTTACATGTTACATTTCACTCTGTGATCTATTCTGAGTTAATTTTTATAGAAGGTTTACCTTCAGTTTGTTTGTTTGTTTTTGCCTATTGAGATCCAGTTGTTTCAGCAATTACTGAAAAGGCTAAAAGACGATCCCTCCTTCATTGAACTGTTTTTCGTACTCCTTCAAAAATCAGTTGGGCATATTTGTGTGATCTCTTTCCAGGTTCTATATCCTCTTTCATTAACCTATAATATATGCCTATCTGCGAATTCCCCCACAGTTTTGATTACTGTAGCTATATAATCAATCTTAAAATCAGGTTAATTAATTCCTCCCAATTACTTTATTTTTTACAAAAAAAAAAGTTTTAGCTATGTACTTTCTTTGCTTTCTATGTGAATTCTATAAAATTATTGTCTATATCTACAAAAAGTCTTGCTTTTACTTTTATAAGAATTTGTCATATCTGTATATTAATTTAAGCAGAATTGGCATTTTTACTTTGTTGAGTTAATCCCTGAACAAAATATTCCTCTCCATTTGTTTAGATCTTCTTTGAATTATTTAATCAGTGTTCTGTAGTTTTAGCATACAAGTCTTAAACTTTTTTATATTTACATGTAAGTATTTTGTTGTTAAAATAAATGATATTATTAATTTCAGCATTCACATGTTTATTGTCAGTATAAAGAAATATAATAACTTTGTATGCATAATTTATATTGTGTGACCTTGCCAAACTCATTCTTTAGTTTTAGGAAGTTTTTTATAGATTAATTGAAATTGTCCATGTAAGCTGCAAATTGGAAGAGTTTTATTCTTCAGCAACCATGTCATAGGCAAATAGACACAGTTTTATTTCGCCTTTTCTAAAATTTATGTTTTTGTTTCTATTTCTTGCCTTATTGCATTGGCCGTAACTTCCAATACTGATTCCAGTATTGGATAAGACAGATAAAACAAACATCCTTCCCTTGTTCACAATCTTAAGGGAAAAGTATTCAGTCTTCATCAAAAAGCGTAATGTTACAGATAGGTTTTTTCGAAGATGCTTTTGTCAAAGTGAGGAAGTTTTCCTCAATTCCACTCTTCAAATAATTTTAATCATGAATTAGTGCTGAATTTTCTTGGACTATTTTCTGCACCAAATCATATAATCCTATCATTTTTCTTCTTTCATCTATTAATATGATAAATTTCATTAACTATTTTTATAATATTGAACCAGCCTTGCTTATCTATAAGTCTTAATCAGTTGTAGCATACACCTATTTTGTATATTAAAAAATATTTCTTAATTTTTTGTTAAGAATTTTTGTATCTATGTGAGGTATATTAGCCTATAGTTTTCGGTCTTTGGATTTTATTTGTTTTGTTTTGTTTTTTGTTGGGTTGTTTGGTCCTTTTTTTGTCTGATTTTGGTATCAGTGGATACTAGCTTCATAAAATGTTTCAAGAAGTGTTATCTCCTCTACTATTTTCTGAATCCTATTCAGAAAATTTGGGCTAATTTTTATTTAAAGAGTTGGTAGAATTCTCCAGTAAAGCCATTTGTGTTTGCATATTTATTTGTTGGCATATTTAAATTATAAATGTTATTTTCTTAATAATTATGAAGTTATACAAATTATTTCCTATTGAATGAATTTTGATAATCAGTGTTTTTCAAATAGTTTGTATATTTCTTTTTTGCAATTTTAAAATTATAAATGTGATTTCCTTAATAATTACAGAGTTATACAAACTATTTCATATTGAATGTGTTTTTTTTATTTTTGTTTTTTTATTTTTTTATTTTTTTATGGCATTTTAGGTTTTGGGTTACATGTGAAGAACATGCAAGATTGTTGTATAGGTACACACATGGCAGTGTGATTTGCTGCCTTCCTCCCCATCACCTATATCTGGCATTTCTCCCCATGCTATCTCTCCCCAACTCCCCACCCCCCACTGTCCCTCCCCTATTTCCCCCCGACAGACCCCAGTGTGTGATGCTCCCCTCTCTGTGTCCATGTGTTCTCATTGTTCAACACCTACCTATGAGTGAGAACATGTGGTGTTTGATTTTCTGTTCTTGTGTCAGTTTGCTGAAAATGATGGTTTCCAGGTTCTTCCGTGTCCCTACAAAAGACACGAACTCATCGTTTTTTATGGCTGCATAGTATTCCATGGTGTATATGTGCCACATTTTCCCTGTCCAGTCTATCATCGATGGGCATTTGGGTTGGTTCCAGGTCTTTGCTATTGTAAACAGTGCTGCAATGAACATTCGGGTGCATGTGTCCTTATGGTAGAATGATTTGTAATCATTTGGATATATACCCAGTAGTGGGATTGCTGGGTCAAATGGAATTTCTATTTCTAGGTCCTTGAGGAATCCCCACACTGTCTTCCACAATGGTTGAACTAATTTACACTCCCACCAACAGTGTAAAAGTGTCCCTATTTCTCCACATCCTCTCCAGCATCTGTTGTCTCCCGATTTTTTAATGATCGCCATTCTAACTGGCGTGAGATGGTATCTCAATGTAGTTTTGATTTGCATTTCTCTAATGACCAGTGATGATGAGC
>CAUYLG010001085.1:0-28348 GCA_963573385.1 Cacajao melanocephalus | reverse complement strand
GTGCCAGGTGGACCATAGAGAATGACCCCCTTAGGAGGCTTTATACCTATCTCTTCATAATATTCAGGGTGGGTGAGAGGAAGCTCCACAGATTCCTTAATTTCCTGAATTTGGTTGTCCAAGCCCCCAGTATCGGCATATGTCTCCTGGAGGGCCTTTTCCACCTTCATCACTGTGACCAGGAGATCCGTGTCATCCGTCAGCACCCCTGTTGTGGCATGCACCTTGTGGTTGAGCAGGACTGAGCAGCCAGGTTCCAGCAGATTCTTGTCTACAAATGACAGAATGTTGACGTAGTGTTCTGAGCCCACAGATGTAGACATGATGGCATGATTGTCATCAATGATCTCTTCCAAGGTTCCTACTGACTTCGAGGTGCCCCTCAGATCATGCACTTTTGATCTTTCCTCCTCTTGTTTTTCTTCTAATGGTTTCATTTGTTCCTGATTTCTAATGAGTTCTTCCTCCATGAGAAGGTAGTCTTTAATTCTCTCTAACTTCAGTGATTTTAACCAGCACTGAGTATGAGGTGTCACCAGTGGCAATTTGCTGGCAGCATCTGGTCCCTTTGTTTTCTTCTTCTTTTTCCGCACTCTAGTTGGTACAGGAGGTTCATATTTCTTTTTCTTGTCCTTGTCATCCTTCTTGCCACCTCCAGGACCATGACCACCACTCTGACTTTGACCCATCTTGCCTTGGCCACTCAAGCTCTACTTTGTTTTTAATACCAGCCATTCATTTTATTTCCTTTTGGAGCTTAAGCCCCAGATTTCATGTTTCTCATAGGCACCTTCTCCTCCAGTTTTTGTAGTTATCCTCCATGTGTATCCCCTTAAACATTCTTACTATGTTTTTTTATTGTTTCTTCCATTAATTTGGCTTTTGTAAAAGTTGCCTATCTCTCCGTTCTGGCTTCCCTCCTTTGAATCGCTAAGTCCCTTAAATGTCTACAGTGTTTGCTTTCTTAGGTCAAGGAGTGTGTATTCTCAAGCACCTGCATAGGTGTGGTGGGTGAAGTCTGAGGGGCCATGGTGGATATTGCCAGTAACCCATGGGAGCTAGTCTAAAACATTCTGAGACAGCATCTGGGCCTGGAGAGGGAACAACCAGAAAAAGCAGTCAGCATCTGAGATGGTGCCCAGAGAGGAGCAGATAGACCATCTGCAAGGAAGAGAAGACTTGGTTCCCTATAGCATGACCTACTGTTTTCTGCTCTTGTCCTTGGTTTCTTACAAACCTTTGGATATCCTCTTATGATACGAGTTATACATTCTTCTCTCCTCACGCACTCCTATTATTCATCTCCATTCTACCTCTTTGAGGTGGCTGCAGTTGATCTCTCTTCCCAGATGAGGCAGCAGTCACATCACTATTGCTGTGAGTCATTTTCAACTCTTCCACAGAGGGCGCAGATGGTAAAGACCCACCTCTTCAACATCCTTTCTGTGGTGACTTAGATTTACCTCCCCAAGTATATTTTCATTCCTTTATAAATCCCTTTTCTGAAATTCTCTACCCCTCTACCCCTCTGAAATTCAACTACCTTCTTAGAGAGCCTTTAGTCTACACAGATTTACCAAAGTGTCTTGTATAATTGGGTCAGGGATATTCATCTGCAGCTAATTTTGCACTTTTCATGTGATACAAGCTTTGGTTTAGGGTTAAATGTATAAATAATTGTGAATAATATACTTATCAAACATAAATTCCTTTCTTAAGTGTATATATTTCCTGGACATTTATGGCCATGTTCTCTTTAATAATTCCTGTATTTACCATTCTAATTTACTTCTATTGTCTAGTCCAAGGATTATAAACTAGCAGTTGCTTGTTGCCTTCTGCCCGGCACTGATGCGTTCTGTTAAGAAGAAAGAAAGTTGTTGCATTATTTTCATGTAAGCTTGCTTTTTGATGGAGCATGCACACTGCCTCCTCACCCTCTTCTTATACCTGAAACTTTCCACATTTTTGCCAATTCTCCTGTCCTTTAATACATTTGGGTTTTAAGTTTGAGGCCTTAGGCTCAGTATATCATTGTAATGTATTTGTTTGAAAATAGTTTTCTTAACTATTCATAACGAATGACAGGTCAGATACCATGAAGAGGCAGATACCATGAATCGTAATTTAGATCTGTTATTTACCGCCTTTGCTGGTCATGCTTGGAAAACCACTTTATTCTTCTGCCCAATTAAACATTTTTTCAAGTCCTGTGTTTCTAAAATACTCCTATTCAGATCATGTTATTATATATTCTTATTTAATTAGGTCACCTGCCACTTTGCTAAAGGTCTAATTAGTAAATGATATCTCTATTGTGTTTGATTCAGAACAAATGTACTCAAAGGCCTTTGAAAATAAGATAATGCCCTTGGTGCTTTGACAGAGCTAGGACTCATAGTTTTCACAAATGACATCCTTTATTTATGCCAGGTGCCTGTTAGCATTTTGCA
Source organism: Cacajao melanocephalus (assembly GCA_963573385.1). Classification (NCBI taxonomy): domain Eukaryota; kingdom Metazoa; phylum Chordata; class Mammalia; order Primates; family Pitheciidae; genus Cacajao; species Cacajao melanocephalus. The sequence goes on along the minus strand of CAUYLG010001085.1, from coordinate 25,895 downwards.
AACTCTCCATGGTACTGGTGTCTTTGTCTTTTTGTTTCCCATAAACAGGTGTACTGACCCATTTTCACTTTAGCTCAATCTAATCCTCTTTGTGATTTTTTTCCCCATAACTGTAGAGTAAATAAAATTCACCTACTTGCTCCAAAATGTAATGTAGAAATGCAAACTAAATGTTCCCCTGTAGGGGGTGCAATCTGTTTTAAACTCTCAATATGTATAAAAAAAGCTACAAACCATAGAGGGAACTTTCATGGACTCCATCCATACTGTTTGGGGCAGACTTTTTGAGTGATTTGAAAACTATAAATTTGATGGTAGACAATGTTTTCCTCAAGTTATAAAATTTATATAATATTAGGATGAATGCAGTATATTTATGTTTTTGTTATGGTTTGGGGCATTGTATTAGGGTTCTCTAGAGAAGCAGAACCTATTGTGTGTATGTGGGTGCATGTGCATGCATGCACATATGTGCACATGCAGGTATACATATATATATATATATGTAGAGGGAGAGTATATATGTGTGTGTGTATATGTATATATATAGAATGTATCTACATAAAGATATGTAGATATGGGTGTATATATATATATGCCTATAGCTCAAGTATTATATATATATGTATGTGCATATACATGAATATGTATATGTGTGTATGTATATGCAGAGAGAGAATGTAAGGAAGCGGCTCATGCGATTATGATGGCGGGCAAGCTGGAATTTGTAGGGAAGGCCGGCAGGCTAGAAATTCAAATAAGAGTTGATATTGCAGTCTTGAGTCTGAAGCCTGGAAATGGGCAGAACTTCTACCTTATAGTCTAGATGCAGAATTTCTTCTCCCAGGACCCTCAGTCTTTACCCTTTAAGTTCTTCAATTGATTGGGTAACACCTACCCACATTATGGAGGGTAATTTGCTTTACTTAAATTCAACTGATTGTAAATGTTAATCATATCTACAAAATACCTTTACAGCAACTTTTAGATTAAAATTTGACCAAATAATTGAGCACCACAGTCTAGCCAAGTTGACCATAAAATGTACCATCACAGGCATCTTGCACATGTTACTGTTGATGAACCAAATTAAAGACAATGTTAGCTGGCATTTTTACTAACTGGGATTCAGTATTTAGTGCAACTCTGCAGTAATAAAGATGTGAATTATACTGTAGCACTCCAAAATTGAGTGAATGGGACATGAAACATAAATGCCATGAATCATAATTCTTATCAGTTTAGATTTTTTTCCAGAACATTATTTGGGTCAGTCTTCTGCAATGGTATTGTTCTAGTTTGTTCTTTGAAACCCAGCTTTCAAGTTCTGTGTGTGCATTCAATATTGGGCAGTTTTGAATGCATACTTAGAAGAGCAGCCAAAATGTAGATTAGAGAGAGAAGGTCAAACAACTTGTCATTCTGTGCAATTTCTGCAGTCCTAAGCCTGTTATAACACAGAATGTTCCAGGACCTCACACAGATACATGAAATGTATTTTCTGGGTTATGGTCTGCATGTGATTTGCTGTGCCTTCAGCTTGATGTCAAGCTTGCTTTTCCGGACCCTCAAGATACAGTCGGAATCTTCTAGTTGCACTAATCCTCTAATTGTTTTTTTTTTTTTGTCACCACGTTTTTGTCTTCTGTAATACAATTTACACTCTATTTTCTGCCATATCTCTAAAGTGGTTCTTCTTCTTTGCCTCCCCTCTTCTTTCCTCTTTCTCTCTGATTTCTCAGTTTGATCCTGATGTGAATAGCATACTACCCTTAGTCTTACACTTTTTATTTTTATGTTATATGGCAGACCTCCATCTATGTTTTTCTTTTTTCAATCCTTAGCATAGTGAATGGAGGTTTGTTGTGTACGTGTGTGGGGGGGGGAGTGGGGGCGGGGAGGGTGGTGTTTCTTTTTAATTGTTAGAGATCAAGCTCAATCTCTACATGACTTTCCATTAGCTTGGCATCATTTCCTGCCATCAGGGTTGGGAAGGAAATTAGTTTTTGTCCAGAAGACCAGAATACAGCCGGGTGTGGTGGCTCACACCTGTAATCCCAACACTTTGGGAGGCTGTGGTGGGCAAATCATGAGGTCACGAGTTTGAGACCAGCCTGGCCAACATGGTGAAACCCCATCTCTACTAAAAATATAAAATATTAGCTGGGCATTGTGACGGGTGTCTGTAATCCCAGCAACTTGGGAGGCTGAGGCAGGAGAATCGCTTGAACCTGGGAGACAGAGGTTGCATTGAGCTGAGATAGCGCCGCTACACTCCAGCCTGGGCAACACAGTGAGACTCCGTCTCAAAAAAAAAAAAAAAAAAAAAAAAGATACAACAGAAATTATTTTCTTAGCTCCAAAGGCCTCTTCGCTGCAGAAGCACAAATTGAAAGAGTGGCTTAGTAATTCACTTAACTTGTTAAACAGCCTCCTGGTAAGAATTTGTTTAGATTTTGACAAAAAGGGAGTTGTTTTTTTTTTTCAGGGCTCAGTGTAGGTCTCAGTTATAGAGAAAAGTTAGAAGAAAAATTGTCATATGCATACAATATTGCATAGCATTCTGTGTCATAAATCAAATTTTATGGGAGAAGGTATTTGTCATATTGTGTCCTCATACCCAGTTGTGTGATTTTGTGTGTGTCTGTGTCATATATGTTAATTGAGGCAATTTGTAATATAATGTTTATTGGATTTTACTTTGATTTCTCCTTTATTAAAGTATTGAGGAAATGACAAAAACAATTTATTTGCTTTTGCTCTTTTTTTTTTTTTTGGCAAGCTCCGCTTTTTAAACTGTTTATTTTTACAGATGTATTTCATCAGTTCTTAAGAATGAAGCTAGGAATGTTTGCTGGCTTCTCAGTTAGTACCACCCAGAAACTGAAAAAAAAAATCTGTTTTTTTAAAATATGACATTGGGCGGGGGGAGGTAGGGAAACTTCCTTTTTGTGAACTATTGGATTTTAAAAAAATATTTAATGCATTTTTAATATTGCTGTTTAATGTACTGCTTATCTTAATTCCATACTACTTTCTGACTCTTGATTGTTGTACTTACTATTTTATAGTTCATAATTTTAATGCAAAGGGGATAAAAGTTCATGTTTTATTTTCTTGAGAAAATTTGAATATACTGTTCGTACCATCTTAGAATTGTTTCTTATCATTCAGAGAGCCTCCTCCAGAGGTTAGTCTCCAAGAATCTTGACACTTAACAATCAATTGTGACTCTTTGATGAGTCAACAAGTACACTTGTTCTTTTTTTTTTTTTTTTTTTTTTTTGAGACAGAGTCTTGCTCTGTCGCCCAGGCTGGAGTGCAATGGCGTGATCTCTGTTCACAGCAACTTCTGCCTCCCGGGTTCAAGTGATTCTCCTGCCTCAGCCTCCCAAGTTGCTGGGATTATAGGCGCGTGCTACCATATCCAGCTAATTTTTTGTACTTTTAGTAGAGATGGGGTTTCACTGTGTTAGCCAGGATGGTCTCGATCTCCTGACCTCGTGATCCGCCTACCTTGGCCTTACAAAGTGCTAGGATTATAGGCATGAGCCACTGCACCCAGCCAACAAATGCACTTCTTATAAGATATGTCTTATATAATTAAAATAATAATATTAAGACATTGTTTGGACGCATTTTCTTTGGACCAGACTAGAATAAGCTAAGTGAGAAAATGACCTGGAATGGTTCACTCCTTCTTTTGGCAAACATTTATTAAGCCTCTCAGTTGCAACAGGCGTTGACACCGTCCCATCTCTTCAGAAACTGACAGTTCAGTTTGACACAAAATATGAAAGCATTTGCAATTCAGTATAGAGACTGTTTAAAAAAAAAAAAAAGTTCCTTTTCTTGAGTGCGTCCCATCATTTCTGGCTATCTTCACTCTATTCCTGCCACGATGAGCTTTGAAGTTGGGGAATAAAGCAGAAGCAAGGATGCAAAAAACATTAGTTTGCAATCCGTTTCTTGATTTGATTTTGGGATCACGAGTTAAGTGAATCCTAGCACTTTGGGAGGCCAAAGCTGGCAGATCACTTGAGGCCGGAGGTTCAAGACCAGCCTGGCCAACATGGCGAAACCCTGTCTCTACTAAAAATACAAAAATACCTATTTGCATAAGTATTGTAAGTACTTGTAAATATTGTTTATTCAAAATAACATTAATAATTTTCGGTCTCTAATTGGAAATTAGGCTCATTAAGTCTTTAGTAAAACTCTACCAGTGAGTAGTCTTGGAATAGCAGGTTAAAGATGTATCACTTGGTAACTCTTTATTTTTATTTATTTATTTTTATTATGCTTTAAGTTCTGGGGTACATGTGCAGAACATGCAGGTTTGTCACATAGGCATACACGTGCCATGGTGGTTTGCTGCATCCATCCCCCCATCATCTACATTAGATATTTCTCCTAATGTTAGCCCTCCCCAATCTCTCCACCCCCTGCCTACCTCCCCAGACCCCACCACTCCCCGACAGGCCCCAGTGTGTGATGTTCTCCTCCCTGTGTCCATGTGTTCTCATCGTTTAGCACCAACTTATGAGTGAGAACATGCTGTGTTTGGTTTTCTGTTCTTGTGTCAGTTTGCTGAGAATGATCATATCCGGCTTTATCCATGTCCCTGCAAAGGACGTGAACTCATCCTTTTTTATGGCTGCATAGTATTCCATGGTGTATATGTGCCGCATTTTCTTTATCCAGTCTATCTTTGATGGGATTCATTAAGGATGTGGAACTAGAAATACCATTTGACCCAGTAATCCCATTATTGGGTATATACCCAAAGGATTATAAAACATTCAGCCATAAAGACACATGCACACGTATGTTTATTGCGGCACAGTTCACAATAGCAAAGATTTGGTAACTCTTTAAAGCTCCATTACTTGAAGGTAAAGGTAGCCTAATTGACATCTTCATTAAATAGGTATCTGATACAATTGCTGCTAGGATCAAGAATAGAAAAATTATTTTTTGCATACTTATGACCATACTTATTTCCAATAAATTGATATGAGTTGCTATAGGCAAAGATCACACTGGTCTCTTTCACCTCTCTGCTTATTTGGACCATAGGGCCTTCCTTCTGTTACACAGATTTCCCTGATGTCAACTGATGTAAACTCAATTGTACATACAAACTACTGCACAAAAATCTCATGAAGTACTCAGTTGCATGGGGCCATCTGAAAGATGCAGATGATCTTTAAATTCCTTTTTATAGATTTTCATAAACATTAAAACAAAAATATTTTTTAAAACATCAAGAATTTGAAGACTTTTAATAACAGATTTATAAATTTTTGTTTTAGAAATACTGTTACAGAGTACCCAACAGTTTCCTGATGGCAAATAAATAAATCAATACTTTGGGCTCCAAAACCAAATTTCTATGTATTTAAACATGCAAATAGTTTTTCAATTCTAAAGCCACTCAAATTATAGCATTACAGTGATATTTAACTCTGATGTCCACACCCTGGACATGTGAGTTATGAATTATATATAATTTTGAATGTGTAATGTTTCATATATAATGTGAAATATGCATTATATGTAATTTTGATATGTGTTTTATTTTAAGAGAAAAATCTAACTGCTCTAAGTTCTTCCTCTGCTAATCCCATCTACTTGGCATCTTAATGTACTTAGTTTGGTTTAAAGTATGATTGGGAAGCTCTATATCCAGTCCTGGCTATGGTTAGTGTTGTCAGATCTGTGTTTGAGCATATAATTTTTATTTTATTTTACTTTGGAAACTATGATATTCAAATCTTCATGTATTACTGGTTATATTTAATTTTAATATTTAAATATTAGAAGAGGTGATTTATTTACCAAACTCTAGACTCAACATTTGTGTTTCAAATATCTATATGATGTCTACCATTTCTTTGTCTATGTATTGCATTACGGTGCAACTTTAAGGCTCATTATTTCCATCTCTAATTTACCAGTAGGGTAAGATATAATCAATGCTTGAATTGATACAGGTAGAGCAAACTTGTATGCTTCATGATGCCAGGAACTCTGCTTTCTCTCTCTCTCTCTCTCTCTCTCTCTCTCTCTCTCTCTCTCTCTCTCTGTCTCTTTGCTGACTTATTTCTAGCTGATTTATTTCTGGCAGGATTTTAGCCAGGGGCTGACTGTAAGCTCCACCCACTGCCTGCCATAGTGCTTGGCACATAGTAGGTGTTCACTGTAGATGAATGAAGGAGTAAACAGATGAAAGAATGAATGAATTTCGTATACTACTAGTAGTGATGGTATGGCAGTGTTAGTTTTTCAGCAGAAGCTAATTTTGGATTTTTTTAAATCTGAAGCTGGAGACCTTTATCTCACTGATTTTCATATTGCCTAAGCTTTTATTTATCTAGGGGGGATGCAAAATCCTTTGGAAATTTTGCTCATTTCATTGACTAATGCACATACACTGAGCATGATCTTTGGCTAATCAAGTGGATGGATTGCGTTTCACATTGTAGACAATAAGTGTCATAGATTACATATCCAATTGCACACAGAATTTCTGCTTTTTCATTTTAATTTGAGTTCACCTGTTACCCTGGGGCCTCAGCTGTAATCTCCTTTTTCCCTCACAGCTGACTGAGAATGGACTTCCTTATGCTTTACTAGGGCTGGAAAACCCCAGTTATGATCATCTTAGCAGTGGTCTGTCTTCCAGGCTTTCTTATCTGCTTCCCCACTTTCAGCATCAAAACAAGAGTTATTATATCCAACGAATACAAAGAAAATGGCTTAATTTCTGACACATAGCTTATTGACTATGACCCAGGCAGCAAGGATGTGGTACAGAGGAGCTAATACGCATTCCTCATTAGTCAGCTCACCCATGTGGTCAGCAGATTCCTTTTCTAAAGTAGTTGTGTAATCTGTAGCAGCAGTAGCCAAACACAGTTGATAAATTATGTTTATTTCATTTTGATAAAAAGAGTATATTCTTGTATAAAATATTCACAAAGTTTACATAAAGTAAATTTAAGTCACCTGTAATCTCACCATCTAGAAATAAACTAATTTAAATAGAAGCTGCCACTCACCTTTTTTTTTTTTTTTTTTTTTTCAAAATGTCATGACTATTTTCTTTTTCTCCAGCTTATTTTCGGCTCAGGGGATACTTGTGCAGATTTGTTACATGGGTAAATTGCATGTCACGGTTGTTTGGTGTACCCATTATTTCGTACCTGATAGTTTTTCAGTCGTTACCCTCCTCCCACCCTCCATCTTCAAGTGGTCACCAGTGTCTGTTGTTCCCTTCTTTGTGTCCATGTGTACTCAGTGATTAGCTCCCGTTTGTAAGAGCAAACATGTGGTATTTGGTTTTCTGTTTCTGCATTAATTTGCTTAGAATTATGGCTTCCAGTTCCACCCATGTTTCTGCAAAGGACATGATTTTATTCATTTTTTGTGGCTGTGTAGTATTCCATGGCGTATATGTACATTTTCTTTATCCAGTTCACCATTAATGGGCATCTAGATTGATTCCCTGTCTTTGCTCTTGTGAATAGTACTGTGATAAACATACACGTGCATATGTCTTTATGGTAGAATGATTTATATTCCTTTGGGTATATACCCAGTAATGAGATTTCTGGGTCAAATAGTAGTTCTGTTTTAAGCAGTTTCCAAACTGCTTTCCACAGTGGCTGCACTAATTTGTTCCCACCAGCAGTGTATAAGCATTCCCTTTTCTCTGCAACCTCACCAGCATCTGTTATTTTTTGACTTTTTAATAGTAGCCATTCTGACTGGTATGAGGTGGCACCTCATTGTGGTTTTGATATGCATTTTTCTAAAGATGAGTGATGTTGAGCATTTTTTCATATGCTGTTGGCTCTGTGTGTGTCTTCTTTTGAGAAGTATCTGTTCATGTCCTTTGTTCTCCATTCCACACCCCGTACTTTTTTTGAGACAGGATCTCACTCTATTGCCCAGGCTGGAGTACAGTGGCTTGAACACAGCCAACTGTAGCCTCAACTTCCTGGGCTTAAGTGATCCTCCTGCTTCAGCCTCCCAGGTAGCTAAGACCACAGGTACATGCCACCACACCTGGTTATTTTTTTTATTTTAGTTTTTGTAGGGACAGAATCTCCCTGGTTTTGAACTCCTGGGCTCAAGGAGTTCTACCACCTCAGTCTCCCAAAGTGCTGGGATTACAGGCATGAGCATAGGTTGTCTGTTTACTCTGCTGATAGTTTCTTTTGCTGTGCAGAAGCTCCTTAATTTAATTAGGTCCTACTTGTCAATTTTTGTTTTTGTTGCAATTGCTTTTTGAGTCTTTGTCATGAAATCTTTGCCAGGGCCTATGTCTAGAATCTCATTTCTTAGGTTTGCTTCCAGGGTTTTTATAGTTTTAGGTTTTACATTTAAATCTTTAATCCATCTTGCATTGATTTTTATATATGGTGAAAGGAAGGAGTTTCAGTCTTCTGCATATGGCTAGCTAGTTATCTCAGCACCATTTATTGAATAGGGAATTCTTTTCCCATTGCTTGTTATTGTCAACTTTGTCAAAGATCAGATGGCTGTAGGTGTGTGGCCTTGTTTCCGGGTTCTCCAACCTGTTCCATTGGTCTTTGTGTCTGTTTTTGTACCAGTATCGTGCTGTTTTGGTTACTGGGGCCTTGTAGTGTAGTTTGAAGGTGGTATGATCTCTCCGGCATTGTTTTTTCTGTTTTTGTTTTTTGCTTGGGATTGCTTTGGTTATTTATGCTTTCTTTGATTCCATATGAATTTTAGAAGAGTTTTTTCTAATTCTGTGAAAAAGGTCATTGGCAGTTTGATAGGAATGGCATCAAGTTTGCAAATTGCTTTGGACAGTATAGCCATCTTAACAATATTGATTCTTCCTATCTATGAGCATGGAATGTTTTTCCATTTGTTTGTATCATATCTGATGTTTTTCAGCAGTGTTTTATAATCCTTGTTGTAGAGATCTTTTGCCTCCCTGGTTAGCTATATTCCTAGGTATTTTATTCTTTTTGTGGTTATTATGAATGGAATTGCATTTTTCATTAGGCTCTCAGCTTGGATGTTATTGATGCATATAAATGCCATTGATTTTGATATATTGATTTTGTATCCTGAAATTTGGAAGTTGTTTATCAGATCTAGGAACCTTTGGGCAGAGACTGTAGGGTTTTCCAGGTATAGAATTACGTTGTCTGCTAAGAGAGAAAGTTTGACTTCTTTCCTCCTGTTTGGAATTCTTTTATTTCTTCTTCTTGCCTAATTGCTCTGGCTAGGACTTCCAGTACTATGTTGAATAGGAATGGTGAGAGAGGGCATCCTTGTGCCAGTTTTCAAGGGGAATCCTTCCAGCTTTTGCCCATTCAGTATGATGCTGGCTGTGGGTTTGTCATAGATGGCTCTTACTATTTTGAAGTATGTTCCTTTGATGCCTAGTTGATTGAGTGTCTTGGCTATTTTATCACAAGAACTTAAAAGTACATTTTATTTATTACCCAGGTAATACATATTTACTTTTAGAAAAATCAGAAGATATAGATTAAATCAAAAGAAAAATACCTGTTATGATACCATCTTGTAGATAGCTGCTATTGTGGTTTGGGCATATATTCTTCCAAACTTGTAACTGCACAATAAATTGTGTAAACTTATAACAAGGTACATACTTTCTTATAAAATGGGAAGCATACTATGCATAGTTAGGTGTAATCATTTTTGTGACTATCTTTCCATGTCAGTAAATATAGTTCCTCGTAATCATTACTAATAGCTACAAAATATTCCATTATATTTATGTATAAAATAAATAAATGTATTTAATAAAGCTTATGCTGATTTAAAAACTTATGCTCATTTCATTTAAAAACTGTCTTTTATACTTGTTTGTTGTGGACTTTGTGCCAAAAAACACATACATTTTTACAGTTACATTTTACATTTCCTTGAGTCCAATCTGTCACTCTTGTTACGGTTTCTGCATTTGGGATCAGGCTTAAGAATTCCTCCCTTATACAAATATTTTAAAATTATTTAGCTCTGTTTTCATCTGTTTTAACACGAAAGACTTTAGCCAATGTAGAATTTATCTTATGTGTTACAAGACAGGAATCTAACTTTAATTTTTTCTAAAAGAAATTTCGTTAAATAATTCATCCCCCTGCTAATTTAAGGTGCTAGTTTTGTCATAAACAATAATCCATATAAATAATTGGGTCTGTCCCTAAACTTTTAAATGTAGTTTTATGATCTATTTCTGTGTCAGATTATACTGTTTTGATTATTGAGCATTTTTAATATGCTTCAGTTGATGTCTGGTTCAGCAAAACCCTTCCTCTTCTCAAAGTTTTTTGGCTTGTCTAACAGCTGATCGTCTTCCAGATATGTCTGAGAATAGTTTGTCAAATTATAGACCTTTTTTGCAACTTGACATTTTATTGGAATTATATTAAATGTGAAGATTAATTTGGGGAGAGTGACGTATTTATAATATTTCCCCATCAAATAATATAAAATATATCTCAATTAATCTTAATTTTTTTTAGCACCTAATCACGTTTTTATGTTTATGGGTTTGTTTTTTTTTTTGAGACAGAGTATTGTTCTGTTACCTAGGCTGGAATACAGTGGCACAGTCTCAGCTCACTGCAACCTCGGCCTCCTAGGTTCAAGCAATTTTCGTGCCTCAGCCTCCTGAGTAGCTAAGACCACAGGTGCACACCATCATGCCCAGCTAATTTTTTGTATTTTTTTGGTATAGATGGAGTTTCACCATGTTGCCCAGGTGAATTCCTGAGCTCAGGCAATTCTCCTGCCTCAGTTTCCCAAAATGCTGAGATTACAGGCATGAGCTACACGCCTGGCCGGAATTTCATTATTAATTATTTATTTCAGATAGATTTTTAACATGATAAAGTCAGCTTGAGGAGAAGATCATGGCGTAAAAAAAAAAGTAAAACTATTTTGTAGATAATTGTCAAACATGCATTTAGCAGGATGTGAAAGGTAGTAGAGCATAGCATGATAACTGGAGTGAGATGAGGATTGAAAGAAATTTTGTTTTTGTCTGCTTTGTTAAGATTAAGTATGGCTCCACATCCAAATCTTTATTTTTCCTCCCAAAATGTACCTTCTCGCTGTATTACCTTCTGGTGATATTGCCACCATTATCCTGGTCCAAAACCTTGTTAGCACTTTTTTGAGTTCTTTTTCTCCCTTGTCCCCTAATAATGCAAACTCTCCCTCATTCTACCCCCATTCCCACAACCTATATCTCACCCAGTTTTCAAATTCCTTCACAAGTGTGTCTCCTGCATGAAAACACTTGTTCTTGATCTCCTCAATGAAAAGTTGTCTTGGTCTTCATTAAAGCTAGAATTAATTTGTGTCTTTTTTATACACCTTAGTCCTGCACATTGTCTTCATGCTATTTGTTAACATATCTCTGAGACTGTAAACTCTGAGGATCTCATCCTTGACTCCTTGACTGATTTACCTTTCTATCCTGCATGGTCCCTCTGCTGGTGTGCTGCATATATATTATATACCTGTGCTCAGTAAATACTTCTGACATGAATCACAATCCAACTTGTATTAATCATTTATATCTTGTATTCAATTGACAACTTCTGGAGAGCAGAAATCACTTGTCTTTATTTTTGTATCTTTTGTGTTATAGCATGATATTTAACATTGAACAGTTGTTGGCAATTATTTTAAAATTTTTATTCATAAAAACTGTGTTAAGATGTTTTATTTAGGATTGCATTTTGCTTCATTTGGTGGAAATCCAATTAAAGTAACATGACCAAACAGGAAGGTTTTTGTGTTTATTTTTTTTTTTTCCTTCAAATCACAAGAAGCCTAGAAGTAGTCAGTCTAGGGGTGGTACAGTGGTATGAGGTTCTCATCAGTGTCTCATCAGTTTTTTTCTGTCCTTAACATGGTTTTGTCCTTGAGATCACATAAGGCTTTTCCACCTCCAGGCATCCATATTTATGTTGTTTCTGGTCCTTTCTATTAGGAAAACAGTAGCTTTTCTGGAGGTCTCTACAAATAAACTTCTGCTCTTATCTCTTTAGTCAGAAGCAGGGTCAAATGGGCGTCGCTGTCTTCCAGGGAGTTTTGGAAGATATTTTTAACTGTGTGCTTTCCATCCACATTAAGTTGGAATTTTTTTTTTTTCATAAGGAAGAAAGAAAAAAATTAATCTTGGTTGGGAAATCTAGAGTATATATCTCGGATATGGAATTTTATATTTAAAACCATTAGGATCTACAAGGGCATCATACAAGGGCATGATATGATACATGTGAAAATTTCAACAAATCAAGACAATTTTATAATAAATTCCATATTCACAGCTGGACAGTAAGTGCTATCAAAGATTAGAGGTAGATGAGCTCCCTGGAAGATGGAGTTGACTAGAGAATCTTCAGTGTTTAAGAGGTGGGGCTTGGGCAGACCCTTAAGAGATGGGTCAAATATTATACAGAGGCATTGAGTGCTCGTTTTGCAGTGAGAAACAACACGCTTAATCTATGTTTTTGAATCATTAGACCAGCTTAGCAAGAGTTAATGCACTCATATTATAGGGCAATAGAAAATAAGGTTGGAAAATAAGTTGGGACAACGTAATGGGACAAAATAAGTTGAAGCCACCATGAAGAGTTTGGGTTGGAGGTTGTTCAAATCAGCAAATCTATTGCAAGTTTCTGAAAAGAGGAATAATATGAGGGACTAAAATAGATATATGTTTGAGTTTAAAAGAATAATTCACAAATTAGTTCATTAGAATTATTCACTAATGTTATATCGTCTACCCAGCAGTTAAGTACATAACACTTTTTTTTTTAGACGGAGCCTTGCTCTGTTGCTCAGGCTGAGGTGCAGTGAGGCAATCTGAGTCAGTGCAACCTCTGCCTCCTGGGTTCAAGCAATTCTCCTGCCTCAACCTCCTGTGTAGCTGGGATTACAGGTGCGTGCCACTATGCCCAGCTAATTTTTTTTTGTTTGTTTTTGTTTTCTTAGTGTGGGGTTTCGCCATGTTGGCCAGGCTGGTCTCAAACTCCTGACCTCAGGTCATCTACCCGTCTCGGCCTCCCAAAGTGCTGGGATTACAGATGAGAGCCACTGTGCCTGGCCAAGTTCATAACACTTTTGACCAAAGCAGTTGATCCTAAGGGGTCCAATACCTAAAATATATATTTGATATTGTTATATTTGAGGCCCTGATTTATAGAACAGTGAAGCTCTAGAAATAAAATTTTCTGTTAAATTTATTTTTTATATTGCCAAGGAATTCTTTGCTTTTGTTATCATTACAACATATTTTAAATATTGTGTCAGCATATTTTATCATATTAATACCCAACTGTAATCTTTCTTAATTAAAGCTTGCGCTGAATAATTTATAAAATGATTAAAAACACTTGTGTGCTTTTGACTAAATGCGCTTTATTGTCTGTTATTTTCTCAATCTAGAATTTTAAGTTTATTGAAAAATACTTAAATTTCAATGCACTTATGTTGACTGAATGTTTTATTTTCCTTTTAAAATCAATCTTAATACATTTTATAGTTTAAGTGAGGTGTGCTAGAGCATTTCCCAGATATAATTATGAATTTTTTAAAATGACAGATATTTATTCAGCTATAAGTCTCATAAAATAGTAAAGATTTTTTAATCTTCTATTTTAATAATATCAGTTACTTCTGATGGTTTGACATAGTTTGAGAGACAGTCGGATTCAACTAAAACACATAAAATATGCTTGAAATAATTTCCTGTATAATTATAAATGAACATCTAAAGCCTGAGTTACCTCATTTAGTATTTGAAGTTTTCATTTCAGAATATGAAAATTAGTGCCTCGTGTCTTTAGACTTTCTTCCTTAATAACCGTAAATCTTTCCTTTCAGGGTCTCATTAACATGAATTTAACTCCGTGTAAAAATGCAGACGTAGAAATAATTTACTGCAGTTTCTCCTAACCAGTTAAAATTTAATATTCATTGTTGGGTACTTTTTGATTATTGCTCAGCCCTGTCCCATTGGGTTGGGTTTGGCCATAGGACTTGCTTTGATCAATGGGATGCTAGTGATGCGACATAAAGCCCTAAATATGGTTGCATGGTTTGGCTTAGGTTTTTTTCACTGGTTGTTCGTTATGAGAAGAGCTTTCCCTGAGCAGCTGCTGCCCCTTCACCTTGGGTTCCAGAAATAACATAGAGGAAGCAAATCTGATCCCAACCCACAGCCCGAAGCCAAGCTGCCCAACCAAGCCCAGCCCAGATCATTCAAACTGCAGTCAACATACAGACTTATGAGCATGAAAATAAGTGTTTGCTATTGTAAGTCACTGAATTTGGGATGTTTTATTCTGTAGGATTATTGTGACAATAGCTGACTGATATGGCCATTACTATTTCAAAAAGCACATCTATATATTTTCATTAAGAAAAAGCAAAATTATAAATGGCTAACCTTTCAGTTCTCTATTACTTAAAAAGTGATAAAACACGAATTATTTGACAGTTCTTCTTGGCTAGTGGCCATTATAAATTTTACTGAATTATTTATTTATTTATTTATTTATGTATTTCTTTATTTATTTATTTTAGATGGAGTCTCTCTCTGTTGCCCAGGCTGGAGTGCAGGGTCATAATCTCGGCTCACTGCATCCTGCGCCTCCTGGGTTCAAGCGATTCTCCTGCCTCAGCCTCCCAAGTAGCTGGGATTATAGGTGTGTGCCACTACGCCTGGCTAATTTTTGTATTTTTAGTAGAGATGGGGGTTTCACCTTGGCCAGGCTGGTCTCAAACTCCTGACCTCAGGTGATTGCCTGCCTCAGCCTCCCAAAGTGCTGAGATTACAGGCATGAGCCACTGCACCCTACCTGAATAAAATTCTTGAAATGGAACTTGAGGAATAAGTTGTTGAAATACATATTATTAGTTTTAAAACCTGGCTGGTACTACAAGTAATCACAAAATGAAGTGACATAGGAACCATGGCTAGCATTTGTTAAGGGCCCGGCCACACATGTGTTTGGCATTCTCTTATCTTCTCCTCACAGCAAATCTGTCAAATCTGTCGGGCAGTCAACACATATTTATTGAGCCTTTACCAAAGGCCAGGTATTGCAAAGTATGTATTACCTTATTTTTGTTGCATGGAGAAATTGAGGCTCAGAAAAGTTAAATGACTAGTTTAAGCCTCATAGCTAAAAAAAAGGCTGAGTTTTAGGGTTTGACCCATGTCTGTCTGTCCAAAAATCATGCTGTTATCATCATTGTATTATTTGTGTTTGGGTGGAACTAGGAGAAAAATAGAATGACAGGCCGGGCATGGTTGCTCTCACCGGTAATCCCAGCACTTTGGGAGGCCAAGGCAGGCGGATCACTTGAGGCCAGGAATTGGAGACCAAACTGGTCAACATCACAAAACCCTATCTCTACTAAAAATATAAAAATTAGCCAGTTGTGGTGGCGCATGCCTGTAATCCCAGCTACTTGGGAGGCTGAGACATTTGAATCACTTCAACCCAGGAGGCGGAGGTTGCGGTGAGCTGAGATTGGGCCACTGCACTCCAGCCTGGGTGACACAGCAAGACTCTGTCTCAAAACCAAACCAAAGCAAAACAAAACAAACTGATTTCCATAACATTTGTTGGTGTGCTATCTCTAGTCATTTGCTGCATAACCCAGATGTCACCCAGAATCACTTTAGCATTCAGAAATTTACATATAAATTAGCTCAGACTCAAATTGCTGTTTTATAGCATGTGAAAGTCTGAAGCTCTCCATACAATTTCTACTAATTCCTAAGCCTTACAGTCATGTAGTCCCCTTGACGTGTCCTTGGAGGCCACCTTGATTTGCAGTGTCCGTCTGAGTGTAAAGCTCCACCCTTTCCAGGTTCTACCAGACATACCTTTACCAAGTATTTTCTGAGTTTTGGTAAGGACTTCCATGCAAAACACAAGGTCTTCCACCATTCTTTCCCTCTCACCATTGCCCCTGGATTGCAACACCCTGCCCCTCTTCATATTCTTTACTCTCTGTTTTGCAGAATAGCTTTCCCCTTCCTTCAAAGCCTTGATAGTCCACATATCCAACGACTTTAGGAGTCATGCCTCTACCGCCCAAGCGTCAGTGAGTGCCTTCCTTGTCTCTGTCTCATTACAAAGCAAAAATAGTGAGATTCTCTTACAAAACAGCATCAGCTGGAATTAGTCTCATCAGTGAGACAGCCCCCATTTAGCTCAATTTTAATTTTTAAAATTGAATTTCATTGAATTTTCAACATTGACAATTTTGTTCAAGTAACGTTAAATGGTGTAAACCAAAAGCATCTGATATAAGAGCTACTCTTTTCTTCTTAGATTAGAAATAAGATACTTGACTTTACATAACTAAGAAAAAGTCTATCTTTAGAGTTTTAGTTACTTCCTACCTCTTTCCAAAAATGCAACTTATAAAAATTACAGAATAAATCTGGGTATAAGCTTTTTCTGTAGTTTTTCCCAGACCACTTTTCCTATTAGCTATTCAGAGTGAATTTTAGGAGCTTGAAAACTTGGTATGTTTATGAGCCCAGAATTTAGACACTGGTATAAATTTAAATCATCTGAAGCGCTTGATTCCACAACACTGTGTTGGAAATGGTTGAAGAACTGATTTCCACTTCTGGGTAAGCGAGACTACTCTCTTATCTTGCAAATTTGCCACTAAAATCTAAATTCCCGACAGAATTATTTTCAGTGGGAAGAAGCTGAATACAACTTGACCAAAAGAACTTTAGTTCTCACTCATTTCTAATATAATTTTAATTGCTTCATCTTTAATTTAGGAAACAATCTTTCTAGCAATTTGGCAGACATTAGTTTCTTACCAGATACTACCTTAATGCTTTTTGTGGGAAACTCATCTTTAATATTCTATGATTATAGTAACTGTGTTTTTAATGTAACAAACATTATTTTATTTATTAAACAAAACATTTCTTTGGGGGTACATTCATACCTAATTAAAGAGAATGAGTGAAAGATGAGGCAGACCCTGAATGTGAGATTCATTTGAAAATGAGGTATCTCAGCCGGGTGCGGTGGCTCAAGCCTGTAATCGCAGCACTTTGGGAGGCTGAGGCGGGCGGATCATGAGGTCAAGAGATTGAGACCATCCTGGCCAACATGGTGAAACCCCATCTGTGCTAAAAACACGAAAAAATTAGCTGGGCGTGGTGGCGTGCACCTGTAGTCCCAGCTACTCAGGAGGCTGAGGCAGGAGAATTGCTTCAACCTGGGAGGCGGAGGTTGCAGTGAGCCAAGATTGTGCCACTGCACTCCAGCCTGGTGCCTGGCATCAGAGTGAGACTCTGTCTCAAAAAAAAAAAAAGAAGAAAATGAGGTGTCTCAAGATTCTGCACTGGAACATTGGCGTTAGGCTTCTAAGTACTGTTAGTCCAGTCTTATTACTAAGATTGCAAAAATAGCATTTTATTTTTGTGTGACTTAGACCAAATTATTTTGATGTAGGAGTTTTCTTCTCAGGCACTTTGCAAGTGCCAGCCAGTAATGCCCCACCTGGGCCTCACTCAGCTACACTGGCATGCCCCTGCTTCTTTGTGTTATAGCTTGCACCTGCGTTCAGCAGTTCCTGAGCTCGTGTCCTGTGTCCAAAAGGAATGAGGATGTGCTGAACGTGGAAGGGAGAGGAAGGCGGAGAAAAATTTTATTGAGTGATGAAACAGTTTTCAGTGGAGAAGGGACGAAGGGGTGGTCCCCCTACTCCAAGGTGGGAATGTCCCCCATATGGCTGGGCATGGGCCCTTTTATGGGCTCAGAATGGGGAGTGTGTGCTGATTGGTGAGTATGCAAAAAAGGTTAAAGCGAAGACACCACTCAAAGGTGGGCATGATAGTGTAGAAAACCAATTAGGAAAGGGTAGGTATATGTAAAATAGGTGAGGGGTGGGGATCGATCAGAGGAAAGTATGCCAAACAGGAAGACAAGTTCTCAATCAAGTCTGAGGATTTAACTTGTAGCTTGGCTTTCAGGCTTTGAACTGTGTGTTTGCCTTGGAAGTGGGGTTTCACCAGGTACTGGCCTAGGCATTTGGTTGCCTCCTGTTGATATTAGTTTGACCTTCCTAAACTTCTCATTCCTTATCTGTTAAATGAGGATTATGTCTGCCTTACCTACCTTAAAACATTGTGGTAAGGTTTAGATGAAAGCAATATATGTGAAAGTACTTTGTAACGTACAGTGTCTACAGACATTAGTGATTATGTTTATGGGGCAAAAAAAGTAGGCAGGATGGAAGAAGGGATATAGCAAGGTTGCTCTTACATTCATTCTAGCAGTGTGGCTGGAAATGAATAATCCTCAAATCCTAAACAGTTGAAAGATAGGGAAAGGATGACCATCCTGGGGGCCCAGCAATGACAGGGCCCTTTAACTGCTCACAGTGAATGCCAGTTCCAGCCATTTCAGGTAATACTGGAGCGTCTACAGTGTGCTGAGTGCCCTGTTAGTTACCAGGGATACACACCATGACAAGATACAGTCCTTTGCCCTCAGGAAATTCTCAGTCTGGCCGTGGACACCCGGCTGTGTGTCTCTAGCAGAGGTGAGCCAGGATATGACAGGCTGGGTGGAGCACGGTTGGAGCAGAAAAGGAGCTGGTTATTGTGACTGCGTCTGACCTGTTTTTTCTGTCATTAAATGGAGTGATTTAAAAATAACACACCGTATTTATACTTTTAAGTCGCAGAGAACAACAGGGGTGTTTTAAAGTTTGGTTAATTACAAAATCCTGGAATAACTTTTTTTTCTTTTAATACATGTGGAGTGACAGCATCAGCATGATCCTGTTTCATCATGTTTTGGGATTTTAATTTGCTCGTTTTAGGTTTCAGGAACATTACTGTCACAACGAAGTTCTGTTCTGTTGCTTTTTGGCGTTCTAGTTGTACAACACTGACTCTTCGGATGTCATTTTTAACTTTGTCTTTTGTGTTGAAGAGTTGAATTATTAGTGATCTTTACCTTTGGTAGTTTTAAAAGGAAATAAATGTGTAACATACTATCCATACGAAGTGAGAGGACCCATTGACAAAGATTACTCCCAATTAATGGTAATCATTTTGGGGTCTGGAATACCTTAAGTATTTCTGTTTTACTTGTTTCTCAGATAAATAATAAAATCAGCTTTTACTTTCTGAGTATACAGCAGGGAGGGAGTGAGGGAGGACATTCCAAAGATGTCAAGTCATAGAAGGTGCTAACCTAGGATTAATAACTCATTGCAGAAAAATCAGGAGATGATATAGTGCTGAATTAAATTCCCTATGGTATTTAATGCTTTACTCTAGTAGATCTGCTAGTTTGGTGCCTATTTTAACCTAAATATTTAGAGAAAATATGGGAAAGTTTGTGAGAAAATGAAGTCTTCTATAAACATGCTAGTCTTAATTGTTTGTCTTTACTGCAGAAATCCCAGACTGGCACCAACCAGTGTGGCCCAAACTCTCACTGGGTTACTATAAATTTACATGATGTACTGGATGTTTCGAGAGGTGGAGGCAATCCCATATTCAAAATTGAAAACAAAGCAAAAAAAACATTTAAATACCCAAGTGAATAAAAATGGACTCTCCTGGATAAGTCTGGACTCATCTTTCAAAGATATTGAGCGTCTGGAATTTTTATGTGCATTTTCGAGGCCACAGTTTCCTCTCACAGACAGTCCATTGTTATTACTGGCTGTAGGCAGTCCTGAAAGGGCAGAGTCAGGAAAGACAAAGAATTTACAGTACAGAACTTTCAATAATGCGTTGATGTCAGGAAAAGAGTGGAGCCATTTCTGATAAGAAAGAAGTGTTAATGTTAAACAGCTGTGAATGTACTTTCTGTGATCTACTCCTGCAGAGTAACAGCAGGGTAATTCACAGGCTTGGGTCACAAGATGAATTTGAGTAATCAATCCCTAAGCGAAACCAAAGAGAGGAGAATACTGGAAGAGGTGACACAGGTCAGCCCTGAGAGTGGAACATGGAGTCTTTGACAATCTCATGTTCTTGTCCCGGGTTTAGATTTGGCAGCGGCTGCCTTCCTCCTTTAAATCCTTGCCCAACTCCCTTACAGCAAGTCAACATTTGTCAGTAACTATGAAAGCATAGTATCAAAGTTATTTCTAAATTAGAGTTTGAGAAATGATTTTGAAGTTTATACGGCATTCCTAGTACTCAGGCCAACTCTTCATAGCAACATACTCATTTTGATTCTTAAAGAAATGTGATGTATTTTTTCCTAAATAGATTTAGAATTTTAATCAACACATTTGGCTGGTATAAAGAAAAACTGCCTGAGTCTATGGAATTGGGTGAGATTTGGTTCTTTTGGTGAAGGTGCATATATTCTGCAGATGTATCTGCAACCCACTGGGTACACATACTGAATGTGAGTTAAATTTGGAAGTTGACTGCTTCAGGGTTCCAAATTGGGCCATCAGTATTAGGATATTTGTAGTTTTAAATCCAGTCTTAATACCTATGTGTGTTTAGAATATCTTTTTTCAAAGAATGAGTAATAAGCTTCTATTTTTCCAAAACCAGTTTAACTAAGTATTAGGTGTTCAGGGACCAGATTCTTATTCAAATCTTATTTATAAGAGTTTGAAGTCAATAACTTATTTCTCTATCCCTCATCTCTTTTATTCCACTTATAAAACATGCACACTAATTCTGGCCCTCCTGCTGTTGAAGGTGTCACACATACAATACTCTTTGTGATAAAGCTATAAAGTATCAGAGTGGTAATACTTTAAGGCTTTATTAATCCAAAGTAAGTTGCAATATTTTAAGGCGTTGTCAATCCAAAGTATTGTCATAGGTACAAATAGTGGTATATATATTGCATAGAATAAGAATGGAATCATGTCAATCATTTGAAGTCTTGCAGGAATGGACCAGGCCACAACTCAAAACTACTACCATTTTGGCTTGATTTTACATAGGTTTCAAGTTATCTTCTCAGAAAGCTAAACCCTAGCTGCTCTTCAAGATAAGCCACGATGACAGAGTAGCTATAAAAGTAGTATCTCATAGATATAGAGAAGTATGGACAGGTGCAGGGTGGTTGAATGATAGGCCTTTTCTCTTTGAAAGGAAATGGAAGGAACGTAGCTATATTTACAGGTCATGAGTTTCAATTCCTTATTACTTTCTTTGGGAAAGTGATCACATTTGCTATAAACTACATTAAGAAGGAAATTTACATCTAAGAATAGAAGTAGATCAGAAATTAGTAGACATGTAGGATCAGGTAGATCTTTATCATTGAGCAAAGGTCTAAAGATAGTAATGCAGCCTATAATTCTGTAAGTGGATATATAGGAACCATAACAATAACAGCAACAGCTAACATTTATTGAGTGCTCATTATTTATTAGATACGGTATTAGGTATCGTCTGTAGATTATTCATGTGTGAGGCAGGTAGTGTCTTTATTCCCATTTTGGAGATGAAGAAATCAAGGTATACAGTGGTTAAGAAACTTACTTAAGGTCATACAGATCTGTGCTAGCTTTCAGATTCAGGGAACCTGACTTCAGAAACCATACACTTAACCAGTATGCCAAATCACCTCATGTGAATTTGAAACCACCTCTATGAATTGATGAATTCATAATTCATCCATTGGTGTTAATGGAGGTGGTGGAATATAGCCCTGAGGCCAAGTTCTAAATTGTTTAGGAAGTGACCCAAACACTGAGGTAATCATAAAAAAAAGAGAGAGAAAGAGAGGTGGAAATAAAGAAAGAGGAAAGGAAAGGAAGGGGGGAGGGAGGGAAAGAAAAAGCCCATTCCATCAGGCACTGGGTATTGGATATCATGGCGGTCTCCCATAAAGTATTACGGGCCCATAACCAAGAAACTGAGACTTCACAGTAAGGAACCCAGCCAGTAGAAACTGGGGTACAGGGCAAGGAAACTCCAGTAACAGTGGACTGGAATCAAATCAGAGCAAAATCAGAGATACAATAATTCAAGGTAGAGGCAGGATCTTGACTAAAGATTTCTTTTGTTATCTCCGCTGCTGAGGGCTCAAGTTAGCCCCAGAGTCAGATGCATAGCTATAAGTCAGGGTTAATTTAATAGAGCCAGCTCAGAAGCAAAGAGAAGCAAGGGCACCGAGCCAGGTAGGCCATTACAGAATGGCCCAGCTGGGTTAGAGTTCCAAGCAAGAGACTTACTTTACTAACTTTACTACCATTATTTCTCCACTGTGGCAGCCCCTGCTTCTGTGGGACATAGCATCATGTAGCAGTGACATTAGATACCCAAAGACTGTGGAATAGGGAGAGGAAGTTTCATACCATAATTACAAAATTTAACAGCACCCTTTCACATATTTTATGGCCCAATCTACATTGTTATTTTTCTTTTTTAAAAACATAATAAGTTATGTAATATATTCATTGTAGAGTTCATGAAGTCATTTGGGAGATTACTAGGAGGAATAATTAGATATGAAATTATTATTTAATTATATCACTTCTTCTGTCTTATAACTTTTACAGAATGTATATTATTCGGAGAGTTCTTGTTTGATACCCTAAAAGATAGAGTAAATGTTCAAGATAGTACTTTAGGAGAATAGTTTGAATAGTTTTCATTTGCTAGTTCCATCCTCTTTTTTCTGTGAAAGAGAAAAATAAAAACATTTTGTTTCTTTTATGTAGTGTTTATCCAATTGCCTTCATATTTTACAACGGTGCCAAAGACTACAGTTTTTCTGTTCTGTTGAAAGCTCATGGTTTCTTATATCTAGTTGTAAATACTGTTAAAAGTCTCCCAGTTTTTTAAGAACCCAATTTGGTTTCATTTGTGCTAAGAAGCTGTTTTCCAGATGACTGACATCATACAGGATTGTTTCCATCAAAAAATATTAGTCTGGCATTTATCATGTTCTGTCCACTAAATAGCTTTGTTATTATTGAGGTCTAAGCTCTGATTTTTATCTTACCCTAATTCCTACCTAAGGGGTCTAGGGAGTCATGCCCCACAAACCATAAATTCTCATGAGATGGGTTTTATTTGACCCTATATATTGTGACTTACTTTTCAGTCTGACTCTGGCATAACATTACGAGACAAGGAAAAAATAACCCCAAAATATATTTCCTTGACATACCTTGAAATTGTCCTGCAGTCTTTTGTGGGAAAAATCCACATTCTATAGAGAATCCCTTTCCCCTTTTGTTTTCCTTCCATTCTTTCCAGATCCAGGAGATAATCAACTAAGAACCAGGCACCCTTTTAAGTCCCGTAAGAAACAATTTACAACCAGCTCTCCCTGAAGTCTGCTATCTGAGAGCTTCCTCTACACAATAAAACTTGGTCTCCACCATCCTTTATCTTTAACCTGAACATTCTTTTCTATGGACCCCAGGTCTTTAGACAAACTCAACCAATTATCAACCAGAAAATGTTGAAATTTATTTAAAGCCTGGAATCCCCCGCTTTGAGTTGTCCCGCCTTTCTGAATGAAACCAACGTATTTCTTAAGTGTATCTGATTGATGTCTCATGCCTCCCTAAAATACATAAAACCAAGCTGTGCCCCAACCACCTTGGGCATGTGTTCTCAGGACCTCCTGAGGGTTGTATCATGGGCCATGGTCGCTCATATTTGGCTCAGAATAAATCTCTTAAAATATTTTACAGAGTTTGACTCTTTTCATCAACATTATGAAATGGGTCTGAGATATACAAAAGAAAAATACTAAAGTATAGCATGCATCCAAGAAATTTTGTCGTTTCTGTTACATAAATTATCTAAATTGATATAATTCAGTGTGATCTCCGAGTCTCATCTCACATCAGAGAGGCAGCCTGAGATGAAGAATGAGCATGGGCTCAGGTTGGGACCTGGTAAAAGCAGGTGTCACCATTTAAGGAGCAGAGACCTCAGCTGGGTTGTTTGACCTCTCTGAGTTTCTTCCTCAGGTATCAGTTGGGAATGATATCGAACTTGTATAATCCTTATGAGAAAACAAATGTATATAAAGTTGCAAATAGAGCTTTTCAACAGAAGTTACAGTTATTAGTCACTGGCGTCTGGACTTTAAGATGATTCCACTCAAGATGATTCCACTTTAAGATGATTTCTTTTAAATAAGAAAATGCTTTTGATATAAGAGTCTGTTTCCTGCCTCTCAGGCACTCCACCACATCCTGATGCTCCATTAGCTGTTGCTATCTGCAGTTAATGATGATAGCTTGGGGCATATCTGGCGCTGTACTAAGTGATCTACATATGTTATGTTATTTCATTTAATAACAGCAATCCTTTCAGGAAATTTTGGTTTCTGACTTCCTACCATGACTTTGACCTACGTGCCTTTTCTTTTAGACTATGTATTCTCTTGACTTTTGTCTGCCTTATTCTAGCCATTGCTTTGCATGAATTATGGTACTTTATGCCATCAAACCATATTAGGAGGCTCTGGGATGCAAATAACAGAGAACCAGACTTGATCTGTCTCAAATAATAAAGGGAATTTTTTTCACACACACAATTGGATAATTCTTCACTGGGTTCTATCTCTGTGATTCTTTTCACTCTGTCTTCCACCATGGCCCTGTTGGTTATATTAGAAATGGCTGCAACAGTTCCTGACATGACATCTTCACACTACACTTTCCAGAGGAATGGAGAGTTTCTGTTTTCCCAGACAGAAGCTCTTGGCTTTCTTCGATGGGATGAGTGTAGATCTTGTGCTACCTCTGACACCATCACTTAGAGCAGGGGATTGGGGTCATAGACTGGCTTGTCCCTGCCCTCCCTGAATCAATCACTGGACAAGAGGAATGGTGTTACACTGCTTAGTTCAGACCTGCACCCAAGGGTGTGGTCCATGTCACCCAATCACATGGGCACCATGGAGCAGAAGTTGAAATGGGTACAGGAAGGCTGTCTTGCCCCCAGTGTCAAAGGGAATGTGTATTAGTCCATTTTCACACTGTTATAAAGAACTACTTGAGACTGGGTAATTTATAAAGAAAAGAGGTTTAATTGACTCACAGTTCTGCATGGCTGGGAGGCCTCAAGAAACTTAGAATTATGGTGGAAGGCAAAGGGAAAGCAAGGCACGTCTTAAATGGCGGTGAGAGAGAGAGAGTGAGTGAGAGAGAGAGAGAGAGAGAGAGCATGCACAAAGGCAAAAGTGCCACACTTTTAAACCATAGATCTTGTGAGAACTCACTAGCACAGGAACAACAAGGGGGAAATCCGTCCCTGTGATGCAGTCACCTCCCACCAGGCCCCTCCCCTGACATGTAGGAATTACAATTCAAGATGAGATTTGGGTGGAGACACAGAGGCAAACCATATCAGAATGCTTTCAACATTTCACTTTTAATTATGATATTTTGTTGGAGGGTTTCTTCAGTTTAAGGAAGTCATCTTCACAATTAAGAGTTTTTTAAAAAATGAATAGAAATTGACTTTATCAAATGTTTTTTTCTAACTCTGTTGAGGTGATCATGTGGATTTTTCTTCTTTATTCTGTTAATGTAGTAAGTTACACTAATTTTTAAAAACAATTTTAATTAGCTATAATGGCATATAATAAACTACACATATTCAAATTATATAGTTTGATAGCTTTTGACATATGTATATACCCGTGAAACTATCACCATAATCAAAATAATTAAATTACTGAACATATTGATAATTCCCTTCCAAACTTTTTTTTTTTTTTTTTTTTTTTTTTAGACAGCATCTCCCGATGTTTCCCAGGAAGGTGATCTTGAACTCCCAGGCTAAAACAATACTCCACCTTGGCCTTCCAAAGTGCTGGTATTACAGGCATAAGCCACCATGCCTGGCCGAT
>CAUYLG010001084.1:0-23198 GCA_963573385.1 Cacajao melanocephalus | reverse complement strand
AGCTGGTGGTAAATGGGGAAGCTGGGATATGAATAAGATCAAGGCCGATCTTTTTCCTATAAAACAAAATTTATACTTCATCCAAATTTTGTTTTTTCTTTTTTTTTTTAAACTTTTTTTTTTTTAAATAGAGATGGAGTTCTCCATGTTAGTCAGGTTGGTCTCAAACTCCCAACCTCAGGTGATCCGCCTGCCTCGGCCTCCCAAAGTGCTGGGATTACAGGCGTGAGCCACCGCACCCGGCCCAAATTTTGCTTCATAGGAAAAAGATGAAGTATAAATATATAAGATGCAGTATAAATTTTGTTTTAAAGGAAAACATTTCCACAGACCCCTTGTGTTGACTAAAATTATGTTTCTTAAAAAACAAGCATAAAACGAGATGTAAACATCTTATGCCTATGGCATTTATAAAACCACAGAACTAAATGTAAATATACAAATTAAATGGGAACACATCAATAAAACTAAAACTAACATTACTAATGGGCAATGATATCATTTTGTTGAAGGCTCGCAATATATTAGATTGGTGCAAAAGTTATTGCAGTTTTTGCCATTACCTTTAATAAAAGTTTAGCCTCTGCTTGACTCAGATGATTATTTTGTTATGAAATCCACTTTTAAAGGAAACTAAATATGGCCTGAGAAGGACTCCGTTCTTCTATATTTGAGTCTTTGTGGATGAACTGCAATCTAACGTAATTAGTAGGCAAGATTAAAAATCTAATTTAGGAGTATGCGCCTGTAACAATAGCTGAGTTTCGGCCAATCCCAGCAGCCATGCTTCAACCATTTATACCCTGCTGAGTGTTCAAACTGTGTTCAAATAAGGTAAACACCAACCTGTAACCATTCCAGCTGTTTCTCTGCCTCACTGCCAATTCCTGTATGTCACTTTACTTTTTTTTGTCTATAAATCTGTTCTGACTATGAGGCACCCCTGTTGTCTCTGAGTCTGCTGTGATTCTGGGTGCTGCCTGATGGGCGAATCATTGTTCAATTAAACTTCTTTAAATTTAATTTGGCTGAAGTTTTTCTTTTAACACCACCTCTGGTCTTGTTTCATTAGCCCATGGTAATAAAAATGGAATTATGTTATTGGAATGTATACTCCTTGAGGGTGAGTCCTTTGTCTGCCTTTTTTACTGTGGTTTTCTTAGCATCTTAGCACATAGAAGGTGCTTAGTAAATATTTCCTGACTATAGGAGTTGATGAATGAAGAAATACTTGGCTCTAGTGCATTATTATATGCAGTGTGCATATGCATTATTATATGCAATTGCAAGCCCTGAACTCTTGGGGCAGATAGATAGTCATTCAGAAGCTTAAACAATGTGTTTATATTGCTTATACAGTGTTCTGAAAAATTAATTATTGATTGATTTCTCTCTGTATTTTTCTTCTACAGCCCTTCCCTTTCTTCCTACCCCAACCCATTCAAGCAGGTGCTTGGATTCTATGCCTATGACCTCATGGGAGAGATCTGATTGGTCAGAAAAGCAGCAATTGGCCTGGGCGGGGTGGCTCATGCCTATAATCCCAGCACTTTGGGAGACCAAGGCGGACAGATTGCTTGAGCCCAGGAGTTCACAACCAGCTTGGGAAACATGTCAAACCCCCTGTCTCTACCAAAAAAACACAAAAATTAGCCAGGCATGGTGGCATGCACCTGAAGTCCCAGCTACTTGGAAGGCTGAGGCAGGAGGATGGCTTGAGCCCAGAAGCAGAGGTTGATTGCAGTGAGCCTAGATCACGACATGTACTCCAGCCTGGGCGACAGAGCGAGACCGCCATCTCAAAATAAATAAATGTGGAAAAAAAAAGAAGAGCAATGATTGCTTGCAAGCCTCTTGGTTTGTATTCCCTACGTTTCCAGATGATAGAGGCTTTTCAGAGTACACTCTTCCTCAATGTGCTGGTTATTTTCCATTCCTGCCTCCACATCTACTCTCCATCTCCATCCTTATCTGTGCCCCTGAGGGCTGACCTTTATAAATTGCATAATTGGGCCTTCTTGCTTTTTGGCTTCTCCTTAGATTTGGCCAGTGGGAGGCACTAGCATGAGGTTGGAGGGCCACATCTCAGAGGCCACTTGTTTGGACAGTTGCCATTTCTCCCACACCACACCCCCTACATGCTTTGATGTTGGGCTCTGTGAAAGGTCAAGGAACTGTGACAAAACCCTGCAGATGCAGGGTGAGGGGAAGAAAGAGACCTGAGGTTAAGTTGCCTGTCCTCCTGGTGGAAT
This sequence comes from Cacajao melanocephalus, assembly GCA_963573385.1. Classification (NCBI taxonomy): domain Eukaryota; kingdom Metazoa; phylum Chordata; class Mammalia; order Primates; family Pitheciidae; genus Cacajao; species Cacajao melanocephalus. The sequence continues at coordinate 20,946 of CAUYLG010001084.1, read as the reverse complement.
GGTAGATTCAAAATTAGAAAGTAAAACTAAGCAATGTATTTACATCCATACATTTGCACACTGAGATTCATACCTTCCAAGGTTTTCTTTTAAAGGTTGTCATTGCAATGGAAATCCAAAACTTAAAAGTTGTCATAGTGATCTCAATGGGCTCCACCCACGAATCCAATCTGAGAAACACTACACTACATTATGCTAAACTTACAGTTACAGCATTCTAAAAGCTGGTTTCTTGTAAGCATGAATAAGTTGTGATTAAAAGTTACACTCTGGGAGGCAGGAAAACATAGTGGATAAAAATAAGGAATCTGGACTCAAAATCCAGCTTTGCCACTTACCAGCGAGTTGCTTAATCAGTAAGTTGCTTAATCTCTCTGTGCATGTTTGCTCACTTGTAAATAACACAAAATTTTGAGGATTAAATAAGAGAATATGTGAAAATGACTTAGAAGGGTGCACATGATCTGCTCCTAATAAGTGCTTTTATTATTATTATTACTATGATCTCAGTAGTCATTCAAGTGTTATTTCACTAATGTTTATTTACCACAAACCCTGCAATGTGCAGCAGGAGGTATTCATGCAAACATGAATAAAGCATTCATCTGCTTCTAAGCAGTTGGCTAGCTGTTGACCAAACAATCCATTCCTTCTTTTTCTTGGGCATGTAGCTAGACTATATTTCTAGCACCCTTGTGGGTAGGCATAACACATAAATGCGTTCTAACCAATGGTTTGTGAGTAGAAGCTTTTTATATGTCACTTTTGAGACAAGTTTTAAAGAGGCACATGTGCCTTCTTCATCTTTGTTCCCATTCTAGAGTCTTGATGCTGAAGATGACAAAGCCCTGAGAAATTACAGGACCTGGGTTCCTGAATCACTATGTGGAAAAGAGCTGTCAAGCAACTAGGAATATCTACCTCACACTGAATTAGGGGCAAGAAGTAAACTTCTATTTGTCTTTGGATTTTATATACTATTGTAAGGGTCTGTTTGTTATAGCAACTAGTATTATTCTAATTAATGCATTCTTCTTCTAACTGTAACCATGATGGAAAGGGTAGATACATTGCAATGAAGGATGCTGTCTTGTTGGATTCAGATTTTTAGGAGGGTGGGGAAGAAGCTAGAAAAATGGAATCCTTTTACATCTTGTCTTTTTATTAAAGCCAGACCCCTTTCAGATCCTCCCGATTGCGCCATTGTGTCTCACCCTGGCCAGTATTTTCCCGACCTTTCCTTCATCATTTTCTTTGTTTTCAAGGCTCCCAGACAGCAGCCTCCTCAGTTCAACCATGAATGGCATCCGCTAAAAGTGCTGACCTCTTTTTAATATCTGGGTCATGCTTTGTGTGTCTTTTTGCATTAGTGTGATGAAAAGGCCTTCCTTTGGTTCCTTTCCCAAATGATCAATTGGTAATTTGTACAGTAGGTTGAAAGGTTGATCCTGCAACAGTTCATAAATAACATGACTTATTAATCAATGAAATTTCATGATAAGACATTTACACTGTTTCTTTTAAAATGAGGTTTGTTATTATTTTTGGAAAATGCTTTAAAATTCCGGATTAACTGCACATTTACTTCTTTTTTTTTTCTTTTCATATCTTTTACTTTTATTTTAGATTCAGGGAGCATATATGTAGGTTTGTTACAAGGTATATTGCATGATGCTGAGGTTTGGGTTTCTGCTGATTCCATCATCCAGCTGGTGAACATAGCATAGTACCCAATAGAAGAATTTTAAGTCCTTTCCCCCTCCCTCCATCTCCCCTTTTGGAGTCCCCAGTGTCTGTTGTTCCCATCTGTATGTCTGTGTGTGCCCAAGCACATCTGCTTCTTGAGACAAAATACCTTACTTTCAATAAGCACTTTTCTGGAATGCAGGGTCTACATCTTTACTAAATGGCAATAACAGGTAGTGGTTCCTACACGGTTTTATCACCGTGTTCCAGCTCAACTTCTTGCAACATGTACAAGAACCCACGTAATAAATGTGCATCAGCATCCAGACGGGCCTGTGCAGAGTAGACGTATGTGAACATTGGTTTGAAGGGTGCTACTGCAATTCAGGACAGCTGAGGGAGGCCTGGTGTGGTCAGTTTCAGCATGGCTCTACTCCAAGCTGTCTGGAGGCTTCCCTAAAGGAAGGTGTGGAAAGTGGCCAGTTCTCTCCTTTTCTCCAGGGAACTGCCAGTTTGCAACCTTGGCTTGAGAGGTGTAATAACACAACTAAAAACAAATCAAAGGCTCATTCTTACCTGGAGTTGCCAACTGTCCTGGATTGACTGTTCTCATTCATAAGCAAGCCTGAATCTCAGAGAAATATAAGCATTTAAGAAATATTGCAAATTCTCTCTCTCTCTCTCATTCCCAAGCCCCTAAACCAAAACAAGGCAATACTTCTTAAGTTGCTGTATGCGAATTCAAGTACCTATATTGATAATATTTGCTATCAGGACTTCATTTTACATTTAAAAATAATATGCCACCTCTAAAAAGCAATTATTGTTTTGGCAGGTTTTCAGGAAATAAATGCTCACCATGTGAGATTTTAGAAAAAAGGAAGGGAGATTAGTCACTCAATACTTTGAAGCATCCGGCAACTACTAAATCCTTGGAAAAATCAACAGAAGGCAGGCCTCTTGCAGATTTCTTAACTTTTCTTTTCTCCTAGGAATGCTAGTCTCTCAACTGGCTGGGACACAATTTGTGAGCCAGGATTGACCCAATCCAAATTGTGGTTTTTCATTCTTCTGTAGCAGTGGCTTCCAAATGGGCAGTAACAGCCACAGACTAACATGTGCCCCTGAAAACTAGGCAGAGTGGGATCTGGCACTATAGGCATTTTTCTGCTCTGCTCCATAGAGGGTGTCATGTTCTGGCCAGTTGCTAGAGTGGGAGTGACCACCCACTGGGCAAGCAGCTTATGGGAGAAACTATGCATTCCCCAGCCTCGCATTACTCCGAGGGTAAGTTGCCAAAGAAATGCACAAACTTAAGTGCCAAAGAGACTCACATCACATATTTTCCCTGAACTTACCATGGCAGGAAAATTAACCAGCTACCTATCACTTATCAGCAGAGTGAAAGAGAAGATCACAGGGTTTGGTGCTAGCTGAAAATGGACTGCTGCTACAATATAGTCACTCTTGTGGTAGCCCTAAGGAACATGGGCAGAAATATAAGCAGTACACTTGGTGGTTCACTTTATAAACAAGTAGAAATGGCCTGAGAACAGATTGGCATGGACTCTGGGGCAAGGATGAATGGCTTGGCTGCTTAAGTGTCAAGGCCCAGAAGGAACCAGATAGGAAGGTCTGTGACAGGAAAATGTAAAGGAGAGGCATGAGGATGGACATACAGTTGCAGACACAAAGTATGTGTATCTTTGTGCCTTAAATTAATGCCCACCAGGGAGCTCCCACTATAGAGGAAGCTCTCAACAATGAGGTGGACAGGACGTATCCTTTTGTGGATGTGGACAGCTAATGCTGAGCCTTCACAATGACACCGTTTCTTTCTTTTTTCTTTTCTTTTGTTTTTTTGAGATGGAGTCTTGCTGTAGTTGCCCAAAGTGGAGTTCAACCTCTGCCTCCTGGGTTCAAGTGATTCTCCTGCCTCAACCTCCCAAGTAGCTGGGATTACAGGTGCCCATCACCACACCTGGCTAAGTTTCGTATTTTCAGGAGAGACAGGGCTTTGCCATGTTGGCCAAGCTGGTATTGATCTCCTGACCTTGAGATCTGCCCGCCTCAGCCTGCCAAAGTGTTGAGATTACAGGCATGCGCCACCACACCCGGCTGACACCATTTCTTAAGACTAGACCAGCCACTTGGTAGCAGATTGATTTCAGTTTTACTTTGTCCTTATCAGAATTGATAACCTATGCTGCCCATGGGTCTCTGTTAGCACCACCATCCCAGCACTTACAGAATACCCAATTGTAGCAATGGGCACATGACCATGAGATCCACTGGCTTTATCAGTTATTGCATCAACTGGAAGTATCTAGTCTAATGGGAGAGTGGAAAGATTATTTGAAGGCTCAAGTAGAGTGCTAGCTGTGGGGCAATAGCCTGTAGGATTAGGGTGCTGCTCTCCAGTATGTAGTGTATGCATGAAAACAGTGGCTATGGTGCTATGTTCCCAATAACTAGAACTCACAGGTACAGGAGCTGGGGAGTAGAAGTAGCTTTGGATTTCTTTACAATCACTGCTTCTCAAGCTTACGGCTTTAGGTTCTGCCATATTCATGGTTCTGGTTCTCAAAGGGGAAACCAAGCAGTCATTGAACTTGAAGCTCTGACTACTGCTAGGTCCTTTGAGGCTATTCAATGTCAGTGAACAAATTGGCAAAGAAAAGAATTGCTACACTGACAGGTGAAATTGACCCTAACTATCAAGAGGAACTAGGGCTGCTCTGACATCATGGAATGTGACTGGAACCTGGGGGACTCAGTGGGGCATCTCTTGGTTCTTCCATACTCAGGGGATAACAGGAAATAGGCAAGTGCAATAGATGTGGCTTGATGAGGCAAAGGCAGCCAAGGACACAGTGCTGAAGTTCTGGGTCTGCCCCTCAGGCAGGCAGCCTCGACCATCTGGAGTGCTGGCCAAGGGTGAGTGAAATCAAGAATGAGGGCAAGGGAGGGAAGTGAAGCCTTTATCTTGGGATCTGTTTTCAAGGGAACTCAAGAATGGCCCCCTCACCTGGCACAACATCTGGAACATAATGGGGGTTGGCCCTGTGTTGTTGATTGTATGAATCTTTGATGAATACCTAAATGAACATCTGTGCACAGTGCCCTGCAGCAAAAGTGCTCAAGTTAATTCATGTTTGAGAAGTGCTTCAGGATCTCAGGGGAGTCTGGATGAGAACGTGTGGCACTCCCAGCTCAGTTGGTTGGAGATGAATTCTCAACTTATGAGCTATTTCTTGAAATGACCTGAATGGGCCCAGAAGTGTTTTTGCCTAGCGCCTGATCATGAAAGCAGAAACTTTGCAGATAGGGTCATAAAATCTACCAGCCTTTCACTCAATTCCCATGATATTGCTTCCGCTTAGTCTTGACATACTAATGATTTGGGTCAATGATTCTCAGCTCGTAGGTCTCCAGCCCATTCTTGAACGCTACAATTTTTGGTGGCATACCTGAAGAGAACGAAATACCCAAAACCACAGTAAATGGGTAAGCAATAATTACCATGCCATCAGTATTAGGGTTTAACACTTTCTCATGGTGTCATAGAAGCATCCACAGTTATTGCCTCATTCACCTGGCATTTTTTTCAGGCCGTTGATGTTTGAGAATCGCTTTTCACTGCCTTGATCTTTCACTGACATGCTTAAATAAATATAAAATTCACCTTTGGTACTGGCCCAATAAAAAAATATACATTTTGTGTGGCACATATACACCATGTAATACTGCTCAGACGTTAAAAAATAAAATCATGTCTTTTGCAGCAACATAGATGGAGCTGGAGGCTGATATCCTGAGCGAAATCACTCAGAAACATAAAGTCAAATATCACATCTTTTCACTCATACGTAGGAGCTGGGTAATTAGTATGCATGGACATAGAGAGTGGAATAGACAGTGGAGATCCCAAAAGGTGGTGGTGGGGGGGTCAGGTGGTGAAAACACACCTATTGGGGACAATGTACACTATTCAGGTGATGGGTACACTAAAAGCACAGACCTGACTACTACATGATATATCCATGTAGCAAAACTGCACTTGTACCCCTTAAATCTATAAAAATAAAAAATACATTTTGCTCCTATAATTACAGAGAGTTGCACATAGCTCTGTATCCCTTTTCACAAACTTCTCACCTCTGTGTTTCATCTTTTCAACATGTCTGCAACAGTAAGTATTCCAGTTGTACCAAAAATGAAATTTATACCCTGATCAAAATTTGGCTGCATATTAGCAATGGGTTTATGGCATGCCACAGTGCTGCATATGACCTACCAGGTAAGAATCATGGATCAGGCTGATCATCATGGCTTCTGTGAAGAAAGAAGCGTAAGGGTTATGAGTTATGTTTGTTAAGATAAAGTCATGCAAAAATTAGGTAAAAGGATGACTATAGATGCTTGCAAATGTCACCCTGCAGTATTGACCCATAAGCCCATCCAAGGGCTATCTGAACCTCCAGGGGAATGTAACTTTGATGACTATATTGATTGTGGCTCAAATGCTATAAAGTTAGATGTTAGTGAAGATAATTGGTAAACTGCAAATGATTTTTGTCTGGCAGAGTATGGGTAGTTAACTTCTGTTTGGCTAAAAATATAATTCCAAAGGCTATGACTCCATTGCTCTGTGGGACAGTTTTGTATCTAATTTAGCAGTCTTATTCTAACAACTTTTATTTTTAAAATATGCTTTATTTTTTAGAAGTTTTAGGCATACAGAAAAATTGAGAAGCTAGCACTGAGGGTTTCCTTATACCATGCACTTGTTTTTCTCTATTATGAATGTCTTACATTAGCATGATACATACATTACATTACATCTTATATTAGCATGAAGCATAATTTTCGTGCCAGGCATGGTGGCTTGCACCTGTAATCCCAGCTCTCAGGAGGTTGAGGCAGGAAGCTGGCTTGAGCCCAAGGGTTCGAGACCAGCCTGAACAACATAGTGAGACTCCCATCTCTAAAAATAATGTTTAAAAAAAAAAACGTATTTTCCTTTGGGAGGCCTAAGTAGGCAGATCATGAGGTCAGGAGTTCCAGACCAGCCTGGCCAACATAGTGAAACCCTGTCTCTACTAAAAACACAAAAATTAGCCAGGCATGGTGGTGCCTGCTTGTAGTACCAGCTACTGGAGAGGCTGAGGCAGGAGAATTGCTTGAACCTGGGAGGCAGAGGTTGCAGTGAGTTGAGATCGTGCCACTGCACTCCAGCATGGGCGACAAGAGCGAAACTCCATATCAGGAAAAAAAAATAAAGTTAATTCAGAATCCATCTATCTTATGGCAGAAGATAGCCTTGTAGGTAGCTGCACTCCAGCCTGGGCAACAGAGCAAGACTCTGTCTCAAAAAAATAAAACGAAACATATTTTCATACAAGTATACAATGGGTACATGTTATTAATGACGGAGCTAGCAGGACAGAAAAACTGGTTTAAAGTAAACATGACATGGATATCCACGTCCTATGTTGCCAGGACATAGTTCGTCAAAAAAGGGTTATAGGCATGAATGTAGCAGCTTTATTCATAATGCCAAAAACTGGAAATAACAAATGTTTTTCAATAGGTGAATGGATAAATTAACTGTGGTATACCTGTCAATGGAATGTAATTTGGCAACAAAAAGAAATCAGATATCAAGCCACAAAAATCTAGAACATAACCTTAGATGCATATTGCTAGTGGAAGGAAGCCAGTCTGAAAAGGCTACATACTGTATAATTCCAATTGTGTAACGTTCTGGAAAAGACAAAACTATGGAGACAATAAAATGATCAGTACCAGGTATGGTGGCTCATACCTGTAATTCCAGCACCTTGGGAGGCTGAGGTGGGAGAATTGCCTTTTTAAAAATTATGTTTTTATTTTTTTGGCAGTCATGACTTGATGTGCTACTTTTATAAAATGTCTCTGCCTCGAGGATGATGAAAATATTGCTTTTGTGACATAGGGCACATGCTATGTGATTTGACTTCAAGACTTGCTACTAACCTCATTTCCATAGGCAGGAACCTTGATGTGGCCTCGGGCTGGGTTGGGACTTCTAAGGCTGAGCCAAAGGGACATTTCTGACCAGTGGTACTGTTGTTGGTGACCTCTTCCAAGAGTGGTTTTGAAGGTACTACTTTGCTTTTAAAGCTAATAAAGATGCTTCTGTGTGCCCTGAAGAAAGCAGGTCACATTATGACTCCCAATTATATTCTTATTATATTGTAAGGGAGTGGCAAGATAGTAGAATGGAAATAGGACTGGGTTCTGGGGCTCTGCTACCCAGCAGCAAGTCCATTAACACTCTGAGCCTCCAGGTCCTCAATTTGTAAAGTAGAAGCATAATAGCAACATAATTATAATATGACTGATAAAATATCTTAATCCATAGAGGTGTTTGGTCCTAAATAAATACAATTATATGTGTGAAATGATTTCTTTCTTTCTATTTTTCTTTTAAGATGGAGTTTCACTCTTTTTACCCAGGCTGGAGTGCAGTGGTGCGATCTTGGCTCACTGCAACCTGCCAGGTTCAAGCAATTCTCCTGCCTCAGTCTCCCGAGTAGCTGGGATTACAGGCATGTGCCACCACGCCTGGCTAATTTTTGTATTTTTAGTAGAGACAGGGTTTCACCATGTTGGTCAGGCTGGTCTCAAACTCCTGACCTCAAGTGATCTGCCTGCATCAACCTCCCAAAGTGCTAGGATTACAGGCGTGAGCTATTGCGCCCAGCCCTCAGCCCAATTCTTTAAGAAACACAGCTACTTCCTCACTCTCTTCGCAGGGTCTCTTCTTTTCTATGGGTGGAGCAAACCTACTCTTTAAGGAGCAGCCAGTCTTTTGTCTATCAATAAAACTTCTCAGCCACTCATCTGGGCCATATTATTAGGTGTCCCTGCTGACTAAAAGGCTGTTATTTTCTAAGCTGCACCAGGGTCTTGAGAATGACAAGGAAGGGAGGGAAATTAAGACCGTGGCTTGCATTTTAGGAGCCAGATGCTGTGCTTGGTGTTTTTCCTACATTAATGCAGTGAAATTTGCGAGAATTCTGTGAGATAGGTATTCGTACACCCATTTTATAGTTAGTATATGCATTTAATGTTACAGTTAGCACATTCAGCTTCTCATGTATGTCAGCTTCTTGAGTCCTGACATCCCAATTTCCACAGGAAGCAGAAAATTTAATTTCATCAGTTCAAAGTAACTCAGACACTTCTGGATTTAAATATGGTTTGTGCAATTTCAAACTCAACTGATGCAAGATCTTCCTTTTCCCCTCCTTTCCCTTCCCCTGGGATGTTCCAGGTTTCTAGGGGGTTGACACGTGTATCATCCTGGGATGAGAGGGGTTCAGCTGCACACTGGCCTCTGCCTTTGCTGAGTTCTGTTGAGAGCTGTCTTTTCTAGTCCTCATGGTCCTCTTGGGTTTCCTATTATGTTTGTGAAGATCACACACTCTTCTTGTCCCAAGCCCTGGCCCCTTTGGTATTGTGGCTTCTGTTCAGTCACTTTCCTGTTCATCAAGGGACTCACAGGCATCTTTTGCTTCTGGTTCTGTGAGACTTCCCTGAAGTTCATCTGACCAGAGCATTCCCTCAGCCTTTTCTGGTTGTCTTAGTCCATTTGGGCTGCTGCTATAACAAAATGCTGTCAACTTGGTGGTCCGTAAACAAAACATTGATTTCTCACTTTTCTGGAGGCTGGGAAATGAAGACAAAGATGCTGGCAGATTCAGTATCTGGTGAAGGCCGGCTTCCTAGTTCATAGATGGCACCTGCTTGCTGTGTCCTCACATGGCACAGAGAGAGAAAAAGAGAGAGAGAGAGAGAGAGAGAGAGAGACAAAGAGAGAGAGGAAGTTAGCTTTGCTCATGTCTCTTCTTATGAGGGTGCTGATCCCATTCATAAGAGCTCCACTCCATGACCTAATCATCTCCCCACAGCCCCAAATCCTAATACCATCACCCTGGGGGCCAGGATTTCCTCATATAAATTTTGGGGGGACCTAAGGATTTAGACCAGAGCACTGGGCTACCACTCTGCAGCCATCTGGGATGTGAGTCTTCTCCATAAGACTTGAATTCTTCTGAGCTGCTCCATGGGGAGCAAGAAAATGGTCTCTCTGGCCCTGGAGAAGGTCTAAAGATATCTAAGGTTTCCCTGGCCCTGGAGATGATCTAAGGATATCTGGGGTTTCTCTCTTATTTTCTAAATGAGTGGCATCAGTTTGCAAGCCCTTCCTAGCTGTGTAAATGGTATTGAGCATGCAGCCTTTGCTATCTTACCCCAAGAGGGCTAGTTGCTATCTTTGTCTTGGATGACAGATTTTTTTTTCTTTCTAGCACTTCTTCCTAAATGCCCTGTGATAGCCAAGTTTCCAAGGAAAATGGCCACACAGAGATCTGTCCATTCATGTGACTCACTGATGTGCCTCATGCCACCTCTGTGCTCTCCTGAGTTTTGCATGGCATTATGGTCTCATACTAACTACATAAGGAGCTGAGACAGGGCTGGGGAGAGGGCAGAGTAACTGCCATCAGTCCTATGATTAGAACCCATGTATCTCACCAATAATGACAATGTTATGAATACTCTCAAACAGCAGCTCTGCCAAGAATGGCCCATCCCTGGCTGGGAGAGGCAGCCTGTCACCTTCTCCCTTGGTTGTTTGTTTCATTTCTTCTAGAAACAAATATGACAAACTTGAGATCAGATTAAATGTAGATCAGTTAGGATTCTGTTTATTTCTTAATTCAATTTGATTCCTATTTATTGGGTGCATTTCATGTATAAGGCACTGTGCCAGGTGGCAATAAAAATGTAAAATAGTCCTTTTCTGCAGATGAGGAATGAGAAGGGGAAAAAAGTAAGACAAGAAAGACCTAGCTACAGCCTCAAGAGGTGCCTATTGCCTAGTGAGGGGCAGGGTAGACAAATATTCAGGGAACTCAAAAATCCTGGCAGGGTGTCAGTGCCTTCAGAGAGGAACGAAGGATGCATTAGAGAGTTTAAAAAGTTGTTCTGGTTGGTGTCTTCACGGAGGATGTACATTTGAGGCAGAATTTGTAAGGAGGACCAGATTTCATTGTGGGGAGGTGTGGATGAAGGGTATTCCACTTGGGGAAGCCAATCAGGGATATAGAAATTCCAGACTTCTTGGTCCTGTACAGACCCCAGACCACGTGCTATTAGACGGAGGTCTCCAGTTTGTTCCCCTGCTTCCGCCCCCCGCCCCAGACTGTCTGAGACTTCAGTTATTGTATGAAATTCCCAGCTCCTTTGAATATGGAAATAGACAAAAAGTGCTTTTCTGGGAAGACGGAGAAGAGTTGGCCTTGGGAATGTGAAAGGAAATTAAATTTGGGGACCCCAAAATCATTTAGCCAAAGGGAAAAGTCAAGTTGGGAACTGGGTCACACAATCCTGCCTCCCACTTTTGATTCCTAAACAAGATGGCTACAAGATGAAAAGCTACTCGCCTCCCCCATATTTTGCCCACAAAGAAATTCTTGGTGAGCTGGTAAAACTTCACCATGGCAAGGCAAATTGACAGCATAGCTTTACAAGTGCCTGTCACCCTGACTGCCAGACACAAATGTGTATCTGATTGTTCCCCTACCCCATTTTGTCTGTGTTGTCTTATGTAAACTGCAGATTCCCCATATTTTTCCTCTGCCCCTTGTGTTTACGTGAAAACTGCATGCTTCCCAATATCCTGCCCTTTCCCCTTTAAATTTGGAGCCCTCAAAATCATCTTTGGAGAAAGACACAGACCAGTCTCCCAGGTGCGTCTTTAACTTTCCCAAATACATCTTCTAAAATGATTGATACTTGTGTTATTATTTTCCTCGACTGGCAGAACATAGGATAAGAAGTCTGTCCTAGAAAGACAGATAGTGGGGGAAATGTCAGTGGACAGAGCTGACTTTGCGTGTAGAGGAAAGGAGTAACGAGTCAATGGAAGTGACTATGGACCTCTTAATGCTTCAAAATACCACAAAGAAGGGACAACTGAGTGCGAAAAAGAGAGATGTGTGCTGCAGGTGTGTGTGGAGAGAGTGGATTTGAAGGATGACAGCAGAGCTGTGTCTATGGCCATTTGCTTCTGTTTCTTTGGGCTAGCACCTGCCCCGTCAATCAGGGAATTCATCCAGGAAGAGCCTTTTGGCACATACCTTGGGCTCTGAGGAGCTCCGTCCTGAACATTTGGGCTCTTTCTGTAGTGGAGGTGGCCTTGTCCCCTGAAGGCACAAAGTTACAGTCAGTGTACAGGAGGAAGCACTGCAGGCCAGGATCATGGCGTAGTAGTGACAACTGGGATCACCTCCATGGGCCCGATGCTGGGCTCCAAACGTTTTACCTGCATTTTTTCTAATTGAATCCCCACAAAACCTCAGGTGGGTAGAGGGCCCCTTTTTAGGAGGACTGTGGGAACCAGATCTGCAAGGGGTAAAGGAGTGTGAAGGCAGGAAGGAGTTGGTGGCTGCAGCTCTGGGCCATTCTTTTAAGAAGTGTGCTAGTGACAGGAAGGGGGCAGAAAAGGGGGCAATTTAAAAGAGAAAATGAAAATTCTTTTTTATAGTTTTTCTTTTACTAAAGCAATTGTTTTTTTGGAATGAGAGGAACTGAGGGGAAGGGAAGGAACAAGCAGCAGGGAAGAGGCTGAGAATGCAAGGGAGGGCTCCCCGGAGTGGCCTGTTCTCCCAGGGGGCAAAGGGGTGGCACCTTCCAACGGTGCAGTGAGTTAGTTCCAGTTCTGGGGACAGGCATGGAGGGGATGGGGGACACAGTTGGAGGGAGTTCTGTAGTGCAGGTGAGAGAAGCTTCTTCACCAACAAAGAAGGAATGAATAGGTAAAGGCACAGATAGTGATATAGTTTGGCTGTGTTCCCACCCAAGTCTTATCTTGAATTGTAGCCCCCATGATTCCCACATGTTGTGGGAGGGACCTGGTGGGAGGTAATTGAATCACTGGGTGAGTCTTTCCCATGCTGTTCTCATGCCAGTGAATAAGTCTCACAAGATCTGATGGTTTTATGAAGGGCAGTTCTCCTGCACATGCTGTGTTGCCTGCCCCCAGGTAAGACATGCCTTTGTTTCTCCTTTGCCTTCCACTATGATTGTGAGGCTGCCCAGCCATGTGGAACTGTCAGTCCATTAAACCTCTTTCCTTTATAAATTACCCAGTCTTGGGTATGTCTTTATTAGCAGCATAAGAACAGAATAATGCAGATGGATATTAAAGTGGGCAGGAGGGAGTTTGAAGAGCACATTTCGTTGCCCTCAACCTTTTTAATAAAACAGGAGAAATAGACATTTACTATGAGTGAAGGAGGCATGGAGAGTGTTATGGGCTGGACTGTGTCCCCCGGAATTCCCATGCTGAAGTCCTAACCCCTAATATCTCAGAATGTGACTGTATTTGGAGATAGGGTCTTTAATGAGGTAATTAAATTAAAATGAGATCACATGGGTATGCCCTAATCCAATATGCCTGTGCCCTTATAAGAAGAAAAGATTAGGACACAGACACATACAGAGAAAAGGCCACGTGAGGACACAGCAAGGAGGTGACCGTGTACAAGTCAAAGAGGCCTCACCAGAAACCAATCTTGCTGACACTTTGATGTTGAGCTTCCAGCATCCAGAACCATGAGGAAATACATTTCTGTTATTTAAGGCACCCCGGCTACAGTACTTTGGTATGACATTCTTAGCAAATGAGTACAGAGAGTAATTGAAGGCTTCAGAAGTTCAGGAGAAACTTCCAATAGCCAGTGTCGGGACTATCACAAGAATGAGTGAGGACCAAGGTGAATGATTGCTGAGGCGTGATTATGTGTGCACATTAATTCAAACACTATATGTGACTTGGACCCACTCACTTTGGTTCGTGGATAAGTCAGTATGTGTGTGTGTATTTATAAATACATGGGTATATATCAAGGGGTCATTCATCCTCCATTTGGAAAGATGGGGCATGAAGATGTCTGATTTAAGAACTTGAGTGATGTCTTAGTTTGGGCTGCTGTAAAAAAAATGTCACAGGTGGCTTAAACAACATTTATTTCTCACAGTTCTGAGGCTGGGAAGTCTAAGATCAAGGAACAGACAGATCCAGTATTTGGTGAGGGCTCATTTCCTGGTTTGCAGACAGCAACCTTCTTGCTGTAGCCTTACATGGCAGACAGAGAGAAAGAAAGAAAGAAAGAGAGAGAGAGAAGGAAGGAAGGAGGAAGAGAGGAAGCTAGCTCTCATGCATCTTCTTATTAGGGCATGAATCCCATTCATGAGGGCTCCACACTCATGAAATAATCACTTCCCCCACCTCCTAATACCACACACGAGGGGTTGGGGCATCATATGAGTTTTGGGGGGACATACACATTCAGCCCACCACAGGTGGTGATCTATATACATATATAGGATATGCAATTAATCAAAAAACTTTGAAAAGTATTACACTGAGTCCCTAAATCCCAAGCTCAAATAAAATAAAAGAGGGGGACTCAATATCTCTTCCATCCCCCCAGCTTCAACTAAGAGTCCTTTCTTCTTGTCTGTTCTATTTTACCAGCTCCACATCCAGCCTTTTTTTTTTTTTTTTTTTTTTTGGTAAAGGCACTTAAATCTACTACATGATAATCAAGATACGACTGATCTTTCTTTGTTTCTACTGATGAGATTTTGGAGGTCTATCTGGCTTAGGGAGTAATGAGAGAAAAGTGGTAACCAGAGAGGAGAAGTGAGGCTGCTGTTTTCTCTCCCACTTCTCTGCCCTACCTCTAATTCCTTAGCCTCAGAGGTTGCCTTGGGCCTTTTCTCTCCCGATGGTGGCTCTTCCGAGGTAAGCACAGGATGCTAGAGGGGCCATTCTCCAGGCTGGCTTTATGTGTAGGAATGGTGCCAGGCACTATGGTTCCCTCCTGTAATCCCAGTGACTCTCTGGAGGCTGGGGCTAGAGGATTGCTTGAGGCCAGGAGTTCAAGAGACAGGTCTGGGCAACTTGGCCAGGACTAGAAAAATGTTTAAAAATTAGTAGGGTGTGGTAGTGTGTGCTTGTAGTCCCAGCTCCTTGGGAGGTTAAGGCAGGAGAATCGCTTGAGTGCAGGAGTTTGAGGCTGCAGTGAGGTATAATTGTGCCACTGTACTCCAGGCTTGGGCAACAGAGTAAGATCCAGTCTCTAAAGAAAAAAACCAAAGTATAGGATGGGTCATGGAGCAGTGAAGCAGGCCTCAATTTTCTCGATAGCACAGGGTTTGTGTAGTGTCATTCTCTCTGATAAAAAGGAAATTACAGTTACTAAGCATGATTTTATTTTTATTTTTATTTTTTTATTTTTTTGAGACAGAGTCTTGCACTGTCACCCAGGCTGGAGTGCAGTGGCACAATCTTGGCTCACTGCAATCTCCGCCTCCTGGGTTCAAGCGATTCTCCTGCCTCAGCCTCCCGAGTAGCTGGGACTACAGGTGTGCGCCACCACGCCCAGCTATTTTTTTTTGTATTTTTAGTAGAGATGGGGTTTCATCATATTGGCCAGGATGGTTTCGATCTCCTGACCTCGAAATCCACCTGCCTTGGCCTCTCAAAGTGGTGGGATTACAGGCGTGAGCCACCACGCCCAGCCACTAAGCACGATTTTGAGAGGTTCTCTTAAAGCTTTTTTAAAAAATACACATTCATGGATTTTATAAATGGGCTTTGTATCAGAAGTCACATTCTAGTGTTTTGTTCATTCGGTGTGGTGGTTGTAAAAGTGGTACATTTACACTTACATAGTCCCACCTTTTCCCTCCTATCCCCCAAATCCTCCCTGCAGTAACTAAGAATCCATCTCTGGGGAGATACTTCTTTGGGTGAAGCATCACCTTTGCAGGCTTTTCATGTAGTCTGTCTGCTCCTTCCCTATCCCCTTCTCCCAGTCTCTTCTGTCAGTTTTGTGGCTTTGGGGTTTCACCGAGTTTAGGTTATTCTGGTGCTAGTCCTGTAGGAAGAGGCTGGAATCTTGCCTGAAAGCTGAGGTCTGTCTTTGCGTTAGTGTCCTGTGGCAGATGTATTCTCAGAGTGGAAACATGGACCTCGCTAGGTGGGAGAGCGGTGCTTCCTTGGGCTACATGTATGAGGGTTCTCCAGGATGGGGCTTTAAAGGTGACATCTGGAGGCAACATGGGGGGTGGAAGGGAGGGATCCAGGGACCCCTCTTTTACCTGAAATCCTCCATGGATCACAAGTTCTGGTTGTCTAGGAACTGGACGCCTTCTGTGACCATTTGCCCTTTTGTTTTGCTGTAGCAGCCTTCTGCAGACCTAACCTTATCTCTGCTGTCCCTCAGAGAATAACAGGAAGAGATTTGGTCCACACTTGAGTGTGAGTGTTGAACTAACAGCACTCCCCTCCCTGCCTGCGATGACAGCAGGGATCAGTCAGCAAGGTCCCTGAGAGAATGTGAGGCTTAGGGGAGCGTGTCAGGCAGTGCGGCCCAGGATACTGTCCTTCCAGTGCTAATCTTGGAGATTGTTTTTTTTTTTTATTATGAGAGGTGGCATTTTCTTACTGAGGGGTAACACACATCATCGCCAACACTAAGTATGAGATTGGTTTTCAGAAATAGCAAGGGGAGTTGGACCTGCAAGGATGAGACTCTGGCCTCATTTACATGTTCTTACACAGAGGCGGCAGCCGCAGGTCAACCTTGCTTGCGTTTCACTGGGGCTGGGTACCTTCCCGTGGGGGTTTCAGGTTACTGGAACCAGCCACCCCTGGCAGATCGGCTCCTGGGGAGCAGAGGCCTGCTAGAAGGTTCATTTCCAACCTGTATTTGTATATGCCACCCAATACAGGGTTCCTGGCTTCCCCTGCTCTGGTCTCACTAGGGGTGATGTTGCAGGGTGCCCGTCAGTGAGCTGAGGACCAGTTGACCAAGGAGCCACTTCTTATGGAAGACTCTGGAAAATGCAATGCATGGAGCCTTGCTGCCTGGGAAGGAAAATGAAAACAGGAAAATAATTTCCAGGGCTCTACACAGTTGAAAAGTGAGCACAGAGGATCTTGAGCAGGAATTTTTTGTAATACCCTAAAAGGAGTGTGTGCTCTGGAGTCAGCACCTCCTAATCTGTCAAAATCTAAAACTTAGGCTTGGGGTTCAGGGGAGGACCTGAGAGGATTTTAGGGGCAGGGCAGTGCTTTTTCCACAGAAAGAAGGACTCATCCAAACAGACTCTGGGTTGAAAAGCAACAGTTGCACTCCCACTTGGTCCCCAGCCTCTCTTCCTCTATTCTTGGCTCTGTCATCTACCTTTCTATTTTTTTCTAGGCTTTTTTTTTCTTTTTTGAAGAAACACCACAGTCTCTAAGAAGGTGCTGGTCATTAGGACTCTCAGTAACTTTTGCCCAGAGAGATTGTAGGTACAGGGTTGAAATAGGTGAAGTTCTGGTGTAAAATGATTATTTCTTTGCAGAGCTTCAATTAAGTGGCGTCTTATAGGACCTGAAATCCTGACTATTTTAAAATAAGATATTAGCAAAGACATAAAATCAACCTAGATGCCCTTCAACAGTGGACTGGATAAAGAAAATGTGGTACATATACACCTGGGAATACTACACAGCCATAAAAAGACCTGAAATCATGTCCTTTGCAGCAATGCTGCTGGGGGTCATTATCCTAAGCAAATTAAAGCAGGAACAGAAAATTGAATACTGCATGTTCTCACTTATGAGGGAACTAAACATTGAGTATACATGGACACACAGATGGGGACCATAGACACCGGGACCTACTTGAGGCAGGAGGAGAGAAGTGGGGTCAAAAAACTATCAAGTACTATACTCAATACCTGGGTGACAAAATTATCTGAATACTAAACCCCTATGACATGCAATTTACCTATGTAACAGATCTGCACATGTACTCCTTGAACCTAAAATAAAAGCTGATTTTTTAAAATGTTATTAGCACCATCAAAAAACCAGATAACAGACCAGTGCAGTGCCTTGTGTCTGTAGTCCCAGATACTTGGGAGGTGAGGTGGGAGGTTTGCTTGAGCCCTGGAGTCTGAGGCTGGCCTGAGCAACATAGCGAGACTCATCTCTAAACAGACGAAGAAGCAAACAAACAAGAAAAAACCAGGTGGCGTGAGTGCTACAGCACTTACAATGTGGTAATTATGTATGCCGATGAAGAAAGAGAAAAATGAATATTTTGTTCATTTTACTATCTATGAACATCATAGTGAAAGGTGGGAGGTAAGAAATCTTTTTTTGAGGAGAGCAGAAATTATAGATTTTTAAAAAACATGTTTGCAGGTCCACTGAGGACTCTTGCCTTCTATATGTATGAGTAGGATTTCTCAAAGCACCAGACTTCTGTGCCATTTCTCTTGTGCCACTTTCCTCTCATATCTCAGTAGGTGTGATCTAGGGCTGCCTAGCGGGGCTGAATCCAGCCAACCTGTTCCACATCCCTCTGACCTTCAGTCTCCTTTAGTTGGCCTTTTGGATTTTGGTCAAGGTGCCAGGAGAGATGCTTCCAGTATGATTTATGAAAAATTGAAATGATATATTCCTACAGGCCATGAGGAGGAAGAGGAACCTATGGAGAAACTGCTTATGGTGAGGACCAAGTCTGCCCATTCATTCATCGGTGCATCCATCCATTCATCCATTCATCCATTCATGCATTCATCCATCCATCCATCTATGCATTCATCCATCCGTCCCTCCATGGATTCATTCATCCATTCATCCATGCATCTATCCATCCATCCTTCTATCCTTCATCTGCCCCTAGTCTATGCCCTTAATAAAAGGAGAACAAAAACTTCTTGATTTGGGAGATATTTAAATTCATTTTATTCATTTTGGGTAGATTAGAGTTATATCCATACAAAATTGAAGACTAGGGTACTGCATCAACATTTTCAAACTCTTTAGAAACAGTGAACCTGAAATGAAATCACGCATATGAGATAAATATGTAGTCCTTCTGACTAGTAATCCGGAATTTCACCCGTTCTGCAAATACTCTTCTCCCCACCACTGTGGCACCTTCACAGTCTTCCCAGGCCCCCTGAGCAATTCAGAGACTGATGTGGTTTTGTACAAAACAAAGCCTTGATGCTGTGGTGTGGGCAGTGGATCTTAGGAGAGGCTTACTGGAGAATGGAGCATATGGAGGAAGGAAGGGACATGCGCTGTGCCCTCAAAGGGGACTCGTGTTTGCACACATGAAGTGAAGGGGATACATTACGTGGTAGAGTGCAGGCCAGGAATAAGATGAGCAGAGGCCCTCAAACCATGGAAGTGGGTGCGTTTGGGGGGTGGGGGTGTCAATCAGGCTTTGACAAGAAAAAGATGGCACACTCAGGCTGGGTAACTGAGGGGAGTTTAATAAAGGGGCAATTGACAAAGATGTGGGCAGGCTTTAGGGAAAACAACAAAGGATAGTGCAGGATCTTTGGGTAATGGCAGCTGTGAGCATCACTAGGAGCAAGAGGAGGTTGCTACTCCTGGAGCTGGACAGAGAGCTGAACCAGGCTGGTGTGGTGGCTCACACCTATAATCCCAGCACTTTAGGAGGCCAAGATGGGCAGATCACATTAGCCCAAGAGTTCGAGACCAGCCTGGGCAAAATGGTAGAACCCTGCCTCTACAAAAAATATGAAAATTAACCAGGCATGGTGGCAGGTACCTGTAGTCCCAGCTACTCAGGAGGCTGAGGTGGGAGGATACCTTGAGTGCAACAGGTTGAGGCTACAGTGAGTTGACATCATGCCACCACATTCCAGCCTGGTTGTGCAGTAACACCGGCAAGACAGAGAGACTGCTAGACCAACTGGCGGGAGATATGGCCTTCAGCAGAGGGATGAAACCTACCCCTGGTGACCTTCAGAGAGGAAGCCAGGGAAATAAACACCTCAACTTCACTTTCTTCTGCCAGTGCTTCTCATTGGCCAAACACAACTGGTTGCCAGAAGCCAAGGGAACCCGTAAAAATCTATCTTCCCAAAGATAGATTTTTCTATCCTTAGATAAAAGATATTTAACCAGTCTGATCTTCAGTTTCCCTGGATAGAAGCTGGAGATAATATAGGTCAAGTTCCTAATCACAGTAGGTGTTATAATAGTTCTTCTAGAGCTGGCACTTCGTACTCGTTTGTGTCATGTCTGATCTAGCTCTTTTGCTCCATGGCATAGGAATTGATTTTAAGAATCTTACAACTCCCTGCGGCTTCCAGGTATGAGTTAGTGGGGTACAAGCAATAAGTGATGATTAAGGAATATAGCAAACTCTGGCAGCAAATGTTGGAAGACCAGCCAATGGACAATTCTCCATCCCTGGCCCAGAGGACTAAATGGAGACCCCTTAGTTAAGCCCATTTAATTACCTGTCTGGATGAATCATCGGAAGGAGCCCCAGCCCTGGCAGCCGACCCCATCCCCAAGTTGCGCGGTGATCCTTGCTTTGCAAACTTAAGGCTAATAAGTCCTTGGAGGAGGCTGGAGGCTCCCGGCTATGGAAAGCAGGGCTGGCTGGAGATCATTCATTCAAATACTCATTCACTGAAAAAATGTGAAACCCATTCAAAACCTCTGAGAAATTAAAGTTGGTTTTCTTAAGGCTGCTTTCCCCTGGCCTTCTGCTCACCTGGTATAACCTGTGCATGCTGCATACTTATTTGAACAAGGGTATGTAGGAGAGGAAGGATGAAAGTGAGGAACAAAATGTTGTCAACATCTGCCTTGTGACTTAGGAAATAAATGTGATGCCATGCCATTAAGGGATTCTTTTGAGAAAAATGAAATTATTGCACAGAGAAACAGATTCTTAGAAAGGCTGAAAAATTTCCTTGTATTTCTAGAACTGTTGAGTATGACTAAGAAATGAGACGCCCCATCACACTGCCGTTTAGGACAGGTTCTAAGACGTTTCCCTGACTCAGGGCCATATTTTGGTAAAGAGAATGAAGAGAATGAGTCTGGTTTACCATGTGATTCTTTTACTCAATCTTCCATTCACACACACACACACACACACACACCAACTATTAGCAACATCATGAATTCCTTCACTTCTCCTGGTTGGCTTCTCTCACCCTTTAGCTCTTTTAAGCTTTCTTTCTTTGTTTTGAGATGGAGTCTCGCTCTGTCACCCAGGCTGGAGTACAGTGGTGTGATCTTGGCTCACTGCAACCTCCACTTTCCAGGTTCAAGCGGTTTTTGTGCCTCAGCATCTGGAGTAGCTG
>CAUYLG010001083.1:0-21122 GCA_963573385.1 Cacajao melanocephalus | reverse complement strand
CCAGGCTGGTCTCAAACTCCTGACCTCAGGTGATCTGCCCGCCTCAGCCTCCCAAAGTGCTGGGATTACAGGTATGAGCCACCACTCCCAGCCAGCAATAACTTTTCTAAAGGCAATGTTCTGAAGACAAAATTGTATGTTTGGCAGTGCTGGGAACAAAATGTCTTTTTTATTTTCTTTAATGACTCTTCTAAAAAATGAATATTTTTATAATGCACATTTGGATCTGTCCATGAAATACATTTAAGTGCATACATGTTTATTTTTGAACACATCAACAACTTTTTATAATTCTCATCAGTTTATAGTATTTTCTCAGCCATTTCAACAAATGAAGTTTTAATGATCATGAAGTTGAAAACATTAAATACCAGCCATTTAATATTTAGTAATCAAGATACATGCTGTTCTGTAAAAACGTGATAAAGTTTAACGGTATGGAATGATATCAGTTATGGTACTTTCAGCTGCAGATAACAGAACACCTAACTAAAGTTTGCTTAAAACAGCGTTTCTAAATGCCCTATTGGCATTTTAGCATGTTTCACCCATGGGAGAATGTTTAGCATCCTTGGTCTCAGGTACCAAACGCTGCTAACTCCACCTGCCACCATTCCTGGCAGTAGAGACAGGGTTTCTACTCTAGTTTTAGTAGAGACAGGGTTTCACCATGTTGCCCAGGGTGGTCTCAAACTCCTGACTTCAAGTGATCTGCCTTCCTTAGCCTCCCAGAGTGCTGGAATTACAGGCGTGAGCCACTGAACCCAGCCTAATCTTATTTTAAACTTTTCTTATTTAGTTATTTCTTTCTTTTTGGGACAGAGATTCGTTCTGTCACCCAGGCTAGAGTTCAGTGGCATGATCATGGCTCACTGTATCCTCGACCTTCCTGGCTCAATAAATCCTTCCACCTCAGCCTCCTAATTAACTGGGACCACAGGCATACACCACCACACTCAGTTTATTTTTGTATGTCTTGTAGAGAGGGGTTTTACCATGTTACCCAGGCTGGTCTTGAACTCCTGGGTTCAAGTGATCCTCTGGCGTCAGCCTCCAAAAGTGCTGGAATTACAGGTGTGAGCCTCTGTGCCCAGCCTATTCTTAAATTTTCAGAAACAATCAATTTTTAATTGTGATAAAAATACATGTAACATAAAATTTACTATCTTAGCCTTTTTTTTTTTTTTTTTTTTGAGGCGGGTTCTCATTCTTCCACCCTGTCTGGAGTGCAGGGGTGCAATCTGGAGTGCAGTCTGAAGTACAGGGGCACTGCAGCCTTGAATTCCCAGGTTCAAGAGGTCCTCCCACCTCAGCATCCCAAGTAGCCGGGACTACAGGCACAAGCAACCATGCCTGGCTAATTTTTGTCATTTTTGTAGGGTAGAAGGTTTCCCTGTGTTGTCCAGGCTGGTCTGGAATTCTTGGGCTCACATGATCTTCCCACCTTGGCCTTCCAAAGTATTGGGATTACAGGCATGAGCCACAGTGCCCAACCCTCATTTTAGCGGTTTTTAAGTGGATTGTACAGTAAATGTTAAACACGTTCCCAGTGTTGTGCAACTGATATCCAGAACTCTTTTCACCTTGCAAAACTGAAACTCTATCTCCATTAAACAGTAACTCTCTGTTCTCCTCTTCACTCAAGCCTTGGCAACCACCATTCTATTTTCTGTCTCTATGAATCCGATTACTCTAGGTACTTCCTATAAGTGGAATCAGGCAATATTAGTCTTTTTGTGACTAGCTTATTTCACTTAGCATAATGTCCTCAATGTTCATCAATATCATATCATCTGTCAGAATTCCCTTCCCTTTTAAGGCTGAAGAGTATTCCATTGTATGCGTGTATCCCATTTTGTTTATCCATCCATCCATTGATGGACACTTAGGTTGCTTCCACCTTTTGACTATTGTGAATAATTGTGCTAAGACATGGGTGTACAAATATCTCTTTGAGACCTTGCTTTCAATTATTTTGAGTATATACACCAAGAAGTGGGTTTGCTAGATCATATATGTAGTTCTATTTTTAATTTTTTTGAGGAACCACCATACTGATTCCCATAGCAGCTGCACTATTTCATAATTCCACCAGCAATTTCTCCACATCCTCATCAGCCTTGCTACTCTAAAAATAAATAAATAAATAAAATAGCCATCCCTGTAAGTTTGAGGTACTATCTCATTGTGATTTTGGTATGCATTTTCCTAATGATTAGTGATGTGTATATTTTCATGTGCTTAGTGGTTATTTGTGTATTTTTGGAGAAATAACTATTCAATTCCTTTGCCCATTTCTTTGTGGGGGAGGGTGTGGGGATAGAGTCGTGCTCTGTCACCCAGGCTTGAGTACAATAACCTGATCATGGCACACTGCAGCCTTGACCTTCTGGGCACAAGCTATGTTCCTGCCTCAGCCTCCCAAGTAGCTAGGACTACAGGTATGCACCACCATGCCTAGCTACCTATGTCCCTTTTTTAAATTGTTTTTTGTTGTTGTTGTTGTTGTTGTCGTCGAATTGTAGGAGTTCTTTATATATTCTGGATATTAACCCCTTATCAGGTTACATGATTTGCAAATATTTTCTCCCATCTCATAGGCTGCCTTTACTCTCTTGACTACATCCTCTGATCCACAAAAGTTTACATTTCTGATATAGTCCAATTTATTCATTTTTACTTATGTTGTCTATGCTTTTGGTGTCATATCCAACAAATCATTGCTAAGTCTAATGTCATGACACTTTTGTCTTACATTTTCCTTTATACGTTTTATAGTTTTAGCTCTTATATTACGTCTTTGATCTGTTTTGAGTTAATTTTGGTATGTGATGTTAGGTAAGGGTCCAACTTCATTCTTTTGGTTGTGGATATTCAGTGAAAAACCATTTGTTGAAGAGAATGCCCTTTTCCCCACTGACTGGTCTTGACACTTGTCAAAAATAATTTGATCTTATATGTGAGGGTTTTGTTCTGGGCTCTCTATTCTGTTCCATTGGTCTGTTTGTCTTTGTGCCAACTCCACATTATTTTGATTACTATAGATTTGTAATGAGTTTGAAATTATAAAGTGTGATCTCCAACTTCTTTATTCTTTTACAAGATTATTTTACTATTTGGGGCAGTCAGATATTTCATATAAATTTTAGGGAGGGTTTTTCTTACTTTTTTTTTTTGGACATGGAGTTTCACTCTTGTCGCCCAGGCTGGCATGCATTGGCATGAGAACCACATTTTAATGAAAATGTTGTTTTGTTTTGTTTTGTTTTTGAGATGCAATTTCACTCTGTCACCCCCGCTGGAGTGCAGTGGCATGATCTTGGCTCACTGCAACTCTGCCTCCCAGGTTCAAGCGATTCTCCTGCCTCAACCTCCCAAGTACCTGGGACTACAGGCGTCTGCCACCACTCCCAGCTAATTTTTGTATTTTTAGTAGAGATGGGATTTCACCATGTTGGCCAGGCTGGTCTCAAACTCCTGACGTCTGGTGATCTCCCAAAGTGCTGGGATTACACGTGTGAGCCACCACTCCCAGCTGAGAACCACAGTTTTAATGAAAATGTTATTGTTACATACACTTTTATTATATCTCGGTAAGCACACTCAAAACTTCCCAGAAATTCTTTACTTAAGTCTCTACAGTAATCATTTTACACCGTTTATCACCAATTTATACATGAGGAAACAGGATCAGCAAGATTAAGTCATTTGTCCCAGATCACACAGCGAGTGAGTGACTGATGTGAATAGCTTCAGCTCTTGGCCTTACCACACCAGCTTGCTATATCCCTTAGCTGGGAGTGCATTGGAACTATGGGTCTCTTGCTCAGGGCCCAGCAGTAAAACTGCTGGAACTTCAGCCCCCACCCTCCCCTCCATCACCTGGCAATGTCTGTGTTCTGGTTCCAGGGACTGCTGAGCCACCTTGCTGGTAGTGTTTGCCCCTCCTCAACCCCAGCCATCTGCCCTCCCTGCCTCATTTCCATGGTCATGACTGCTCCTCAGGAAAGCAGGGCAGCCTCTGCTTCCAGTTTCCTGCAGGGCTTCAAAGGAGGCAGCAGCTGGTTTTCTTTATTTGGTTTTTATTCCAGATCACTCTCCTGGGGAGCCTGACATGGGCACGTGGGGCTGGCCTGGAAGGCTGTGTCACCTCTCACTTAACAGTGCCCCTCCCTTTCATATCCCGACTAAACTAGCGTGCCTGGCTTCTCTTTCCCTTCCAAGTGAATTCCTGCTCCAACTGTTGACTGTATGGGAATTTAAAAGGGGCACCGTGATTTAACAGCTCCTTAGGTGAATCTCAGTGCTGGTGGCCGGATATGAGCCTCATGCTTCTCAGACTGGAGTCAGCCGGCCACTTAACAGTCATATCCTTCGAAAAAGGCAGTGGTATCATGGAAAAGCAATAGGGAATATTTTCTGGAACTCTCAATTTTTCTGAATGGTGAGTGTTTTAAAATATCTTAATTTCATCATAAATATGGAGGCATAGAACACAAAATGTTCATGAATGTTTAGGATAAACCCTGTGACAGATTCCTAGCTCTTGGATGTTCTGTAGCCTGTTCTACCTCCTTCTCCTTCTTACCTTCATCTTACTCTCAGACCATCAGAGCTGTACGTCTTAGGGGTAAAAGCTGGAAGAGCATTGGCTGAAGACATCTTCTATGTGGTTATTAGGTTTTTATGGTAATAATCCATGGATTTCTCCCAACTCCTCCATCCTCACCCCAAACATGTGCATTGTCAAAAGATGCTTTGCTTTGTCACTCATGGTAGGATGCCTTTGTATGTACCCTGGGGTGGAGTTTGCCTCTTTTTTTATTTTTGAGACAGAGTCTCACTCTATCACTCACGCTATAGTGCAGGGGCGTGATCTTAGCTCACTGCAAGCTCTGCCTCCCAGATTCAAATGATTCTTTTGCCTCAGCCCCCTGAATAGCTGGAATTAGAGGTGCACACCATGACACCTGGCTAATTTTTGTAGTTTTAGTAGAGACAAGGTTTCACCATATTGGCCAGGTTGGTCTCGAGCTCTTGACCTCAAGTGATCCACCCACCTCAGCCTCCCAAAGTGCTGAGATTACAGGCATGAGCCTGTGCCCAGCCCAGAGTCTGTCCTTATTTCATAATTGTATCATACTGCAAACAAATATAGTGCTGGCACTGAGCAACTGCTCAGTAAGTGTCAGTTGAATGAGTGAAAAGATGAATTAGTAAATGAAAGTCTCACTCTTTTAAGGTTTTTTAAACTAATTTCCTATATGTACAAGCAGTGAAGAATTGGAATTTAAAATTTTAAAAACAATATCATTTACAATAGCACCAAAAATTGAAATACTTAGGTATAAATTAATAAAATATGTGCAGGGTCTCCATGTAAAAAACTATAAAACTGATGAAAGAAATCAAAGACAACTTAAATATATAGACAGATATTCCATGTTCAAGGGTGGGTTGACAATATTATTAAGATGTCAGTTCTTCCCAATCTCATTTATAGATTCAGCACAATTCCAATCAAAATCCCAGCAAACTATTATGTAGAGATTGACAAAATGATTCTTTTTTTTTCTTTTCTTTTTTTTTTTTTTTTTTTTTTTTTTTGAGATGGAGTCTCACTCTGTTGCCCAGGGTGGAGAATAGTGGTGAGATATCAGCTCACTGCAAACTCTGCCTCCCAGGTTCAAGCAATTCTCCTGCCTCAGCCTCCCAATTACCTCAAACTACAGGCATGCACCACCATGCCCAGCTAATTCTTTTGTATTTAGTAGAGACGGGGTTTCACCATGTTAGTCAGGCTGGTCGAGAACTCCTGACCTCGGGTGATCCACCCACCTCGGCCTCCCAAAGTGCTGGGATTATAGGCGTTCACCACCACGCCCAGCTGGCAATAAGTTTTTAGATACAACACCAAAAGCATAATCCATGAAATTAAAAAGTTGTTAAGTTGAATTTCATTAAACTTGAAAACTTCTGCTTTGCAAAAGACACCATTAAAATATGAAAACACAAGTCACAGATTGGGAGAAAATATTTGCAAGACACATATCTGATGAAGAATGTGTATCCAAAATGCACAAAGAACTCTTAAAACTTAATAAGAAAACAAACAGGCTAGGCGCAGTGGCTCACTCCTGTAATCCCAGCACTTTCGGGGGCGGAGGCAGGTGGATCACCTGAGATCAGGAGTTCAAGACCAGCCTGACCAATGTGATGAAAACCCCGTCTCTACTAAAAATACAAAAGTTAGCCAGGCATGGTGGTGTGCGCCTGTAGTCCCAGCTAGTCAAGAGGCTGAGAGGAGAATTGCTTGAACCTGGGAAGCAGAGGTTGCAGCGAGCCGAGATCTCGCCACTGCACTCCAGCCTAGGTGACAAAGCAAGACTCCGTCTCAAAAAAGAAAAATAAAAAGAAAAAAATTCAATTTTTTAAATGGGCAAAAGAATTGAACAGACACTTTATTAGGTAATAAAACAGATGGGGAATAAGAAGATGAAGGCTGGGTGCAGTGGCTCATGCCTGTAATCCCAGCATTTTGAGATGCCAAGGCAGGTGGATCACTTGAGGTCAGGAATTAGAGACCAGCCTAGCCAACATGGTGAAACCCCATCTCTACTAAAAACAAAAAATTAGCCGGGTGTGGTGGCAGATGCCTGTAATCCCAGCTACTCCAGAGGCTAAGGCAATCGAGTCCCTTGAATCCAGGAGACAGAAGTTGCAATAAGCCAAGATGGCACCATTGCACTCCAGTCTGGGCAACAAGAGGGAAACTCTGTCTCAAACAAACAAACATGAAAAGATGCTCAACATTATTAGTTATTAAAGAAATGGAACTTAGGCCAGGCTCAGTGGCTTCCACCTGTAACCCCAGCACTTCGGAAGGCCAAGGCAGGCAGATCACTTAAGCTCAGGAGTTGGAGACCAGCCTGGGCCACATGGTGAAACCCCATCTGTACCAAAAATACAAAAAAAATAGCTGGGTGTGCTGGTAAGTGCCTGTCATTTTAGCTACTTGGGAGGCTGAGATGGGGGATCACGTGATCCCAGGAGGCACAGGTATATCAGTGAGCCGAGATTGCACCACTGTATTCCAGCTTGGGTGACAGAGTGAGACCCCAATCTCAAAAAAAAAAAAAAAAAACAGAAAAGAAAGAAGAAAAAAATGCAACTTAAAACTATAATGAGATACAACTACATACTGATTCAAATGACTGCAATTTTTTTTTTTAACCAATAAGCTGGAACTCTTACACATTGCTGATGGGAATACAAAATGATACAGTCACTTTGGAAGATGTTTTGGCAGGTTTTCAGAAATGGAGATATTTTGGGGACCATGGCCATTGCACCCTTTAGGTTTTATATAAAAAGCACCAATCTCTGTTATTACCCCCCATATTTATATGATTTTTAAATTTACTATCTTGGCAGGCCGGGGCTGGGACTGGGGCTACATGGGGGGAAGTTCGAGGGTCACGGCCTTCCCCGCTAGTACACCTCTCATGCCTAGGCCAAGGATACAAAATGATGTTTATTGGGGAATATTCACCAGATCAACCTGTGGAGAAGGAAACGAAGAATTAGGCAGAGGAAAACGTTGATCTGTGATGCAATCACAGTAACTCAAGAGAAACTCTGTAGTTGGAAGGATCCCTTGGCATTAACCCAAATTGGGGCAAGGAAACTAGTATTCATACTTGCATTGGCCCCTGCACCCCTTGGATGTTGACTGGCTGACTGTGGAAAGACTTTGGGTTAGATATCTCTCTTCAGCCAAGGGCAATTTCTGAAGAGGAACTCAGCTTAGTCTGTCATTTGCCAGCATTCTCAGTAGCTAAGAAAATGAGTGGTTAGGTCCTAAAAAGGGGAAATCTGAGCAGTACATCCCAAAATAGAGTGGCTTAAGTCTCTCTCTCTCTCTCTCTCTCTCTCTCACTCTTTCTCTCTCTCTCTCTCTTCCTGTCTCGCTCTCTCTCTTGCTCTCACTCACGCTCACGCTCTCCCTCTCGCTCTCACTCTCAACAATCCAAAAGTAGATGAGTCCAAGAGAAAGTAGAACAGTGGTTGCCTGGGGCTGGTGGGAGGGGCAGGTGGGGAGGTGTTTAATGGGTATAGAGTTTTAAGACTTCAGGCAATGGATGGTGGTGATGGTTGCAAGGTACTTTAATATCACTGAACAGTACACTTCAAAATGGTTAAGGTGGTAAACTTCATGTTATGTGTATTTTATCAACATTGAAATTGAGGGGGAAAAAAAGTAAGTGATCCAAGTTGTCAGTGTAGTTCTGCTTGTGACAATCAGAAATGCTGATTCCATCTCATAGCTCTGCAATTTTCTATATCAGTTCTTCTCTAACTTTAATATGAATGTGAATCACATGAGTAACTTGTTAAACTGCAGACTCTGATTTAGTATGTCTGGAGTGAAGCCTATGATTCTACCTTTCTAACAAGTTCTTAGGTGATGCTGATGTTACTCACACGTGGAGCACACTTAGAATAGCCAGATGCTAGGGTATTGTTTTTTGTCTGAATCTTCCAAGTTGTGTTGCTATCAAGCCTGATTTCTTGTTCAAGAGAATGGGGGAAACAGACAAAGACAAGCAACTTCCTTTTTAAAAATGTTTTATTTTTCTTTTTCTTGAGACAGGGTCTCGCTCTGTCACCCAGGCTGGAGTGCAGTGGCGTGATCTCAGCTCACTGCAACCTCCACCTCCTGGGTTCAAGTGAGTCTCATGCCTCAGCCTCCCAAGCAGCTGGGACTACAGGCACGCACCACCACACCCGGCTAATTTTTGTTGTTTTTTTTTTTAAATAGAGATGGGGTTTCAGCACATTGGCCAGGCTGGTCTTGAACTCCTGACTGCAAGTGATCCCACCTGCCTCAGCCTCCCAGAGTGCTGGGATTACAATACAAGGCACTGTGCCCAGCCAACAACTTCCTTTTTTTTTTTTTTTTCCTGAAGCGAATTCTCACTCTTGCCCAGGCTGGAGTATAGTGACACGATCTTGGCTCACGGAAACCTCCACCTCCCAGGTTCAGGCAATTCTCCTGCTTCAGCCTCCTGAGTAGCTGGGATTACAAGCGTGTGCCACCAAGCTCAGCTAATTTTTGTATTTTTAGTAGAGACGAAGTTTCACCATATTGGTCACTCCTGACCTCGTGATCCACCCACCTCGGTCTCCCAAAGTGCTAGGATTACAGGAGTAAGCCACAGTGCCCGGCCGACAACTTCCTTTTAAACAAGTGACTTGGAATCTGCACAAATCACCTGTGTCTCCAATCCACTGGTAAGAATTTCATTGCGGCTACACCAAGCTATAAATCTATCACTGTAGGAGAAGAGAAAACAGATTCTGTGGCCAGGTGTGGTGGCTCACGCCTATAATCCCAGCACTTTGGCAGGCGCAGGCAAGTGGATCATGAGGTCAGGAGATCGAAACCATCCTGGCCCATACAGTGAAACCCTGTTTCTACTAAAAACACAAAAATTATCTGGGAGCAGTGGCAGGCACCTGTAATCCCAGCTGCTCGGGAGGCTGAGGCAGGAGAATCACTTGAACCAGGGAGGTGGAGGTTGCAGTCAGCCGAGATCGCACCACTGCACTCCAGCCTGGCGACAGAGTGAGACTCTATCTGAAAAAAGAAAAAAAGAAGGGAAAACAGATTCTGGAGGACAACTAACAGGAAACAGGATATTATTCTGGATCTCAGTTTCTTCATCTGTTAAGTTAGGGCATTTATAGCTCTAATATTCTAGGTTTTATGATACCAAATGTCCTAAGCTGTATCAACCCAGATTCTCTGCTTACTTATTGTTGCTTTCTTTTAATGTGACAGGAAGAAAATATTTTGAGACAAATATTTTTAGGCTGCGCAGTGGTGTTTACAACTAATCGATCGCAACCAGTCACAGACTTCTTTCTTCCTCTCTACTGCTACTGCTTCCACTTGACTAGCATTAAAATAAATAAATAAATTTTTTTGTTTGTTTTGTATTTTTTGAGATGGAGTTTTGCTCTTATTCAGGCTGGAGTGCAATGGCACAATCTTGGCTCACTGCAACCTCCACCTCCCAGGTTCAAGTGATTCTCCTGCCTCGGCATCCCAAGTAGCTGAGATTACAGGTGTCTGCCGCCACGCCCAGCTAAATTTTGTATTTTTAGTAGAGATGGGGTTTCACCATGTTGGCTAGGCTGGTCTCCAACTCCTGAACTCAGGTGATCTGCCTGCCTCAGCCTCCCAAAGTGCTGGGATTATAGGCATGAGCCACCGTGCCCAGCCTAAATAAATAAATAAAATTTAAA
Organism: Cacajao melanocephalus; assembly: GCA_963573385.1. Classification (NCBI taxonomy): domain Eukaryota; kingdom Metazoa; phylum Chordata; class Mammalia; order Primates; family Pitheciidae; genus Cacajao; species Cacajao melanocephalus. Next base: position 10,811 of record CAUYLG010001083.1, on the reverse strand, counting down.
ACCAATGCTTTAAAAATTGTGTGGATTACCTACTTTTTTCTAATGGAAGTAGATTATTAGATGAACGGAATTTCAGGTGTGAAGATACAAAATTGAAGAAACCAGGAGAGAGCTAAATTACTCCGCGGGAGAAAAAGGAGTGATTTAGGAGTTTGGAGAGAAGATCCCTGAGGCTGGAAACCTGACTGTAACCAGGCAGGCCTGCCTGAAAAAAAGGATTATAAGGGAGAGGGGGCAGCTGGTGTCCAAAGATGAACTTTCGGGAAGAACAAAACTGTTTAACGGGGACTTTTATTAAATTTTACTGTGCGTTATATGATGTAACCCTCCAATCCATCTTCCCTACTAATCTTTCCTCCAGTGCCTTGTAGAATGAACTTTCTTTTGACAAAGAGAAGCACTGAGTCCTACCCTAAGGGTAACACCAGGGAGGACAAAAGCTGTCACTGGGTTATATAACAGAGTGGGTACTTTCATTTATCTTCAACACTTGCATTGAAAGTAAAAGAAGAAAACAAAACAAACACACACACAACAAAAACCAGGATTTACTGTTCTGCAAAAGGCTTCCTGGAGTGTGTCTCTGCTGTGATGACAGTATAAAGGCCTCAGCTTCCTCAGCCATGACCCAAGGAACACTTAGACAATGACATTTAAGCTCCCTTTGAATTCTGTGGTTCTATGACACAAAATCAGATGTAAACAAGATTGAAGCACAATGAAACCAACCATAATTTATCAGTTTGATGGTACCAGAAAGGTGTAAATAAGAATTGTGACAATATAAGTTAATCAACAACAAAAAAAGAAGCAGAACTAAAATATATGGAGAATTAAAGACGAAGTGCCTTTCTTGGTATGTAAATGTATATATACATCAAGTCTTCACTTTGTGCCTTGAGTTACAATTTTGCTTTTAAAACAAACCTCTTTTTTTTTTTTTTTGAGATGGAGTTTCTCTGCCCAGGCGGGAGTGCAATGGCATATTGGCTCACTGCAACCTCTGCCTCCTGGGTTCAAGTGATTCTCCTGCCTCAGCCTCCTGGGTAGCTGGGATTAAGGCATGCAGCACCATACCTGGCTAATTTTGTATTTTTAGGAGAGATGGGGTTTCACCATGTTGGTCAGGCTGGTCTTGAATCCCTGACCTCAAGTGATCCACCCGCCTCGACCTCCCAAAGTGCTGGGATTATAGGCATCAGTCACTGCAACTGGCCCAGACCTCATTTGTGTGTGTGTGTGTGTGTGTGTTTTCCTGCTATTGTAAGAGGAGGCATTTTAGGACATGATTGGATATGTGGAATAGGTAACAAATGAACGTGGTATAAAATTTAGAAGGTGTTAAAGGCTATACAGTGAAATGTCTCCCTCTATTACCCTTTTCCCAAACCCCTCAGTTTCCTGGATGTAGGCATCCATTTCTCAAGTATCCTTTATTAAATAAAATTTATGGGAGGCTATTGTTTTAGACTGAGCTCTTGCACCAGGTCCCAATAGGCCAAGCTAAAATGGAGTCATTCATGCTAAGTGCTACATAATCAAATTGAAACTTTAAGGAAGCAAGGAAATCCCCAAACAGGTCAGTTTTTCCTAAAAACAGGATATTTACAACAACCAATTAGAAAAGGCCCAGTCAACACAAGCTGACATGATAAGGACATGATTTAACCCTTACAGTGAAAGTACCTTGAAGTAAACTTGTCTTAACCAACCTGCTTTTTAAAACTTTCCAGTTCCTTGTTTCTTCTCAAGCTACCTTACAAAACCCAGCTCTTCTGCATGCCCAACATAGCTCTCTCTATTTTGGACAGGATGCTGCCCAATTCATGAGTCAGTACTAAAAGCCAATTAGATCTTTAAATTTGTTGAAATTTTTATTTTTAAGACATTTTTTGAAGCGGTATTCTCTGGATACATAAGTTAAATAGAATGTTGTAATCAGATCCTTTCTGTCTTAGTTTCAGTTACAGCCTCAAAAGTTAGGAGAAAAATAGTAGATATCATAAACACTCACATTCCAAGGAGAATGTCTATCTCCCAGACAGGATTTACAAATACAAAAATTAAAAACCGGCCTTATGAACCTTAGCCAATCTTGAGGGTATGAAAGGCTTCACATTGAAGTGGCCATAAGAAGGGAATTTTCTTTGGGGAGGAGTGTGTTATCTCTGTGTGTTTTCCTAATGTTCATGAGGGCCAGGAGGATGGGGTTTTCCCTTATCTTAAACCAAAAAGAGGCCAGGCACAGTGGCTCATGCTTGTAATCCCAGCACTTTGGCAGGCGGATCATATGAGGTCAGGAGTTCAAGACCATCCTGGGCAACATGATGAAACACCATCTGTACTAAAAACACAAAAATTAGTCAGGTGTGGTGGCAGGCGCCTATAGTCCTAGCTACTTGGAAGGCTGAGGCAGGATAATTGCTTAAACCTGGGAGGTGGAGATTGCAGCGAGCCAAGATCGCACCACTGCACTCCAGCCTGGGCGACAGAGTGAGACTCTGTTTCAAAACAATCAAACAAAAACCAAAACTAATTCTTCAGGCCAGGTGCAGTGGCTCACACCTGTAATCCCAGCACTTTGGGAGGCCGACCCAGGTAGATCACCTAAGTTCAAGACCAGCCTGGCCAACATGGCAAAACCCAGTTTCTACAAAAATACAAAAATTAGCCAAGTATGGTGGCACACACCTGTAGTTCCAGCTACTCAGGAGGCTGAAGCAGGAGAATCGCTTGAGCCTAGGAGGTGGAGGTTGCAGTGAGCTGAGGTTGTACCATTGCACTCCAGCCTGGGCAATAGAGCAAGACCCCATCTCAAAAACAAAACAAAAGAGAGAGAGAAGTCTTCAAAAACACCACTTCTGACCAGGTAAGATGGTTCAGACCTGTAATCCCAACACTTTGGAGACTGAGGTGGGTGGATTGTTTGAGCCCAGGAGTCTGAGACCAGCCTGAACAAGATGGGAAAACTCTGTCTTTGCAAATAAAAAAAAATCAGCTGGGTGTGGTGGCCAATGCCTGTAGTCCCAGCTACTTGGAAGGCTGAAATGGAAGGATTGCTTGAGTTTGGGTAGTCGAGACTGTAGTGAGTTGTGATCATACCACAGCACTCCTGCCTGGCTGACAGAGCAAGAACCGAACCTGTGTCAAAGAAAAAAAAAAAAAAAAACCAAGCCCAAACTAAAAACACCACGTCTAGGACTGGGCTGGATGGCATCCCCCAGAGTTTGAGGAACATCTAAGAAATCTAAGGTGATAAGCTATGGTTTGAGGCATGGAGAAGCAGGGAGTGGAGAGAGGCAAGGCTTCTCTGGGAGTGGTCTGCATTGACATGAGGGCCAAGTAAACTCATGGGCAAAAACCAACCTGAAATTGGCTTTAAAAGGACCTTGCTCAATTGGGCTGCCTAGGATATGGGATTCCAAAAGACTATGTGTGTTTGTGGTGAACCACCAGACATCCAAGACATCCAAGTGCTGCGGGCTGGAAGTGTAAGTAGCCTGCCAGAGGAAAGCATCAACCATATCACAGGAATTGCAACTGGAAGTTTCCAATGGGAGGGGTCTTTGAGAAAATGGTGGAAGAGAGAAAGAATAAGAACCAGAATCTGCTACTCCTAGAAGGTCCCAACAAGAGTTACCTGGTCACCAGTTGAGTAAGGCCTTTCCTGTCTTTTACTACTTCTTCTTTTCAAACCTGGGGCATCCGAGTTGCTTTGAGAATAGGAAAGTAGCACTAGAAGCCCAAAGCCAAGAAATTGAGCAGCAAAAAGCCTCCTAGGCTGCCCCTTTTCCTCGTGCTTAAAGCAAAGCTGAGCTGGAGGAAGTAATGAGCTCTTAATCGTACAGGGCCTTGGTGTTTCAATTATTTTTACAGGACTGGCCAGTTTAATCACAGTAATGAAATGATTATTGGAAATAAAAGTGCTAGGAGACTGCATATTACCTGAGTGATCGAAAAAGTTGTGAGACATCTACACAAAATTTCCTTCAAGGTTTAAAGAGGCAGTGAAAGTAAAGAATAATGTTGCTTTATGCATATCCCTAATTTTGAGTGTGACCCATTGCTATGGTCTGAATATTTGTCCCCTCTAAAACTCATGCAGAAATGTAATCCCCAATGTGGTAGGATTGAGAGGTGGACGTTTAAGAGGTGATTGGCTCATGAATTCTCTGTCTTCCTGAGTGGATTTGGATTAAGAGTTATGGGAGTAGGACTGGTAGCTTTGTAAGAAAAGGAAGCGAGACCTGAGCTACTCTCTCAGCCTCCTCATCCGTGATGCTCTGTGCTGCCTCCAGTGTCTGCAGAGTCCCCCGCTGTAAGAAGGTCCTCACCAGATCCAGCCCCTCAACCTTGGCCTTCTCAGCCTCCAAACTGTAAGAAATAAATTTGGTTTCTTTATAAATTACTCAGTTTCAGGTACTTTGTTAAAAGAAACAGAAAACTGACTAAGATATCCATTTAAGAACACTGTTCTGGAATATATGCATGCCATATATACTGTTTTACACATTCGTTTTTAAATCATAAAGATAGCTGGGTGGCTTTCCCACATGAGTATATATAAATTTACTGCATTCTTATAAACAGCTGCATAGTAGACCATTTTAAGAATGTACAGTAGTTTATTTTAACTGTTCCTTTTTAGCATATTAGTAAGTCTTGATCTGTATAAATAAATGTGTTAAAAAAACTTAAAACAAACATTTGAATGCCTCCACTATACTCAAATACACTTTCTAAGTTTCTCTTTATTTTATGTGGAAAATATTTCCATTTTAGAGAAATTTTGTAAAAAAAAAAAAAAAAAAGACTCTCATTGCTAAGTTTCAAAGTAATCCATATCACACTTAACTATCTACTACATGATTGTCATTTGTGATTGAAAGCTGAAACTAAAAGCAATAATCAATATTAAGCAAAGCAGGCCAGTGCAGTGGCTCATGCCTGTAATCTCAGCACTGTGGAAGGCCAAGGCGGGTGGATCGCCTAAGATCAGGAGTTTGAGACCAGCCTGGGCAACATGGCAAAACCCTGTCTCTGAAAGACATACAAAAATTGGACTGACATGGTGGCAGGCGCCTATGGTCCTAGTTACTCAGTAGGCTGATGCAAGAGAATCGTGGGAACCCAGGAGGTAGAGGTTGCAGTGAGCCGAAATTGTGCCACTGTACTCCAGCCTGGGTGACAGAATGAGACTCTGTCTCAAAAAAAGAAAATTTTTTTAATTAAGCAAAGCAATTATAATTCAATTAAATGCATTCTGGAACTCTGCCTAGCCACATAAAAACATTTTTCACTTGTTCCAAATGATAGTATTTTAATACTATTAAGAAAGGTAAATCAGTTATTTATTTTTAAATTCACTTCTTGAGCCTGGGTGTGATGGTTCATACCTGTAATCCCAGTACTTTGGGAGGGCCAAGGCAGGAGGATCGCTTAAGCTAAAGAGTTTGAGACCAGCCTGGGCAACACAGTGAGACCTTGTCTCAACAAAAAATTTCAAAAATTAGCTGAGCATGGTAGCGCGTTTCTGTAGTCCCAGCTACTCAGGAGGCTGAGGCAGGAGGATGGCTTCAGCCTAGGCAGTTGACACTGCAATGAGCCATGATTGTGCCACTGCACCCAAACCTGGACATCAGAATGAGACCCTGTCTCAAAACATTTTAAAAAAAAATAAAATTCACTTTTTGGTTCTTTCTCTTCTGACTCCAGGGTTAAGATGTGGACATGGCCAAGTCCAAGAACCACAGCCCACACAACCAGTCCCAAAAATGGTACAGAATGACATCAAGAAACCCTGATAACAAAGATAGAAACATCTTTTTTTTTTTTTTTGAGATGAAGTCTCATTCTTTTGCCAGGCTGGAAGCCTGGAGTGCATGGCACGATCTCAGCTCACTGCAACCTCCATCTCCTGGGTTCAAGCGATTCTCTTGCCTCAGCCTCCCATGTAGCTGGGACTACAGGCCTGCACCACCACACCCAGCTAATTTTTGATTTTTTGTTTTTTTTTTAGTAGAGACGGGGTTTCACCATGTTGGCTAGGATGGTCTCGATCTCTTAACCTCGTGATCCACTTGCCTCAGCCTCCCAAAGTGCTGGGATTACAGGCTTGAGCCACCTCGCCCGGCCGATATAAACATCTTAATGGGGTAGATTCCAAGTTCCTGAGGAGCATGTGCTTTGCCAAGAAGCACAACAAGAAGGGCCTGAAGAAGAAGCGAGCCAACAGTACCAAGGCCATGTGCCTGTATGCCAAGTCTATCAAGGGCCTCAAAAAGGCCAACGAGTTTAAGTCCCAAATCCCAAAGCACATGATCCAGAAGCTCAATTGACCTGCCTACATTCCCTACCCCAAGCTCAGGAAGCATACTCCTGCCTGCATTGCCAAGGGTCTTATCTCTGCCCACCCAAGACCAAGACCAAGGCCAAATCTCAAATCAAGGCCCTGCAGCCTCAGCTTTGACTGCACCTCCAGCTGCATTTCCAGCTCTAGCTCAAAACCCTAAAGGTGCCCAGGCCCCTATGAAAACTCCAGAGAGGAGGCCTCTGTCTGCCAATGTGAGGACAGAAGGACTGTTGTGACCCACTGGGCTGCCATTTGCATGGGGCTGGTGTCCTTTTGTGCTATTTGTACAAATCAACCTAAGGCAGGAAAAAAATCGCTTTTTATCTAACAAACACTTCTGTGCTTATGATGTGTCAGACACTGTTCCGAGATCATTACTAATGTTAACTCACTTAATCCTCATAACAACCCAAGGAAGTTGAGTACTGTCATTATCCGCAGCTTATAAAGCAGCAGGTGAAGAAATTGAGGCCTAGAGAAGTTAAGTAACTTGGCCAAGTTCACCTAGTTAGAAAGTGACAGAGTGAGGATTTGAACACAGTAGTTTCTGGTTTCAAAGTTCATGACTGTACTCCCTGTACCATATTTTCCCCTTATAGCCTGTGTGTATGTATGTGTGTATATATATATGTGTGTGTGTGTGTGTGTGTATGTCTGTCATATCACTGTAAGGATGAAGACTTACAGAATGTTTTCTTAAAGCAGAACTAGTCATCAAAGCCATAGTCTTCAACACCATTATTATTAAAAACAAAATGTTATGATGTGTACACAATATACAGAGGACACCATTCTGGCATTGTGGATAAGAGAGATACAACAAGCCCTGCTCCTGTAAGGGCTTAACCTAATTTTCCTACTGGGTCAAAGGAAATTGCCAGAGGCAGCATTCTATTGTGTTACCAGGTCAGTTAAAAAAAAAAAAAAGAAAGAAAGAAAGAGAGAGAGAGAGTGACCTAAATAATTAAATCCAGGGGAAAAATAAGAGAAAGCCAAGATGCAAATTCAATCAGCTTGGAACTGAAGGAGCGCTAATATGTGAGAAGGTTAAAAACACGCTAAAGGAAAGGATCTTGAATCCTTACCTCGGTGAGAGTTTAGGTGATGGCCACAGATTGTCAGCAGTGGTCTCTGGTGCAGGTGTGGAGAGAAGAGTTACAAGAATCCCAAGGAGAGAGTGCCATACTTGCCCATCTAATACATGGGAAATCCAAGGCTTGAACATGCTGCTTCTGAATCCAGGTAGTACTCTTTTAGTAGCACACACTAGAAATGTATAGATATGAGTGGCTGATCTTGATAAACTTTCAATGAGAGAGGTCAGAAATGGGAAACTCCGATGCCTACAGAGGCCAGGTGGTGGCTGTAAATGTGTGTAGCAGGGCTGGGTGGCCAAGTGAAGAGTACCTACTTCCTTCTGACACTATTCAACAGTGGCCCGGGATTTTATTGTTTATTTCATGCCAAAATCATTGTGCATGCAGTAAGCAGCCACTCTAGGGAAAGGGATACTAGCTAAAAAGACACATTCTTGAAGAAAAGATAAATAAACATACCAATTTGATTCTTTGTAGTATCTAAGGGGAAGTCGGGCACATGAGGGCAGATGAGTCTCCCACAAAGGATATGTGCATGATAATGGCAGAGACGGCTAGATTACAGGCTTGTCTTAATGCTCTGTACCCTTAGTGTGTAAACAGTGTTCATACTTTCAGAGATAGAAAGGAAGGGTGATGCCAAGGAAACCGGGTCAGACCATAACCAGTCTTGGGTGGGATGGGGTGGGGGAGGAAGCCCAGGAAATAGAGCAGGTGGTGACAGCTGTGAGGAGTGAAAGAATGAGTACTGAATCCTCTGGGAGCCGGCTGAAAGCAAGAAAGAGACTGTGAGGGAGGTTAGAATAGAGGAATAGAGCTGGGACTTCTTAACAGCTTTCCCTGTGGGATCCTGGGATGGTGCACTGTTGTAACATTTTAAAGCAATTAAATTGGAGAAATGATGAAATTTATCTGATTGAATAAAAGTAGTTACATAAAAGTTACAATGTTGTAGCTGGTATAAATGTTTAGGTTATTTAGTTTAATTTGCCCAAATTGACTCTCCACAGACGACCACCATTTTGCATAAAATCGTCTTCCACTTTTCTTTGAGGGTTTATTTGCAACCGAGTAACAAAGTGCACTGAATAACTCAACCATTAGTTTCTCTACTTAAAAGGCAGTTTGTCCTAAATGTATTTTCTTCCTCTGCTACATATCTAAGATTTTTGCTTTCATCTTAATCATGCCCACAATAAGCTTCTAAAAATAAAGCAATAAAAAGTCTTAGGGAGGAAAAGAAAGAAGGTTATAAAAATTGTTAGCTTTATAAACAAATAATCTTGAGACTAGTAATATAAAAAGTTTAAAATTTTACATTTCAATACTTTAAACCTATTTTATAGGGTTTTGTTTATTTGTTTCACAAATTCTACTATAAATACTAGGAAAATAAGAATATATGCCCACCAAAGTTATCTTACTTCATATCCCATGATTTGGAAACAAAAGTTTTGTTATTTTTAAAGGGAGCCAAGAAAAAACTTTAGACAGTGAATGATGTCAGAATCAGTTCTTTTCTTTGGGAAATATGTTGATTTAATCTATCATATAGCTAACAAATTCAAAGAAATGATAGTGACATAATACCAGGCTAAAAATTTCTAGTAGGAAAGAAAATTTTTGCATTTTTCATCAGCAAAAAAAAAAAAAAAAAAAAAAATACAGTGGGCCTCTAAGTAATGGTTAATTACATATAAGTAGATTTGCCTAATAAGCCCTCAGCTTCTGAGTTATCTAGAAGGTTTTATATAAATTCCTTAGGTCTTGAGAGGCCAAGGCAGTCGGATCACTGGTGGTTGGGAGTTTTTCATCATCCTGGCCAACATGGTGAAACCCCATCTCTACAAAAACTACAAAAATTATCCGGGTGTGATGGCAGGGGCCTGTAATCCCAGCTACTGGGGAGGCTGAGGCAGGAGAATCGCTTGAACCAGGAAGGCGGAGGTTGCAGTTAGCTGAGATCGAGCCACTGCACTCCAGCCTGGGTGACAGAGTGAGACTCCATCTAAAAAAAAAAAAAAAAATCTTAGGTCACGCCAAGGCACAGTAAGCCTTATTAAATAATTCTAGTTTTCTAAACAGAAGTTAAATATATGTTAAATATATTGTAATGTGCTACCAAATTATGCAATATGTATGGAGCTGGCTTTAAAAATATGTTTCTGGCTGGGTGCGGTGGCTCACACCTATAATCCCAAGGCTTTGGGAGGCTGAAATGGGTGGATCACTTGAGGTCAGGAGTTTGAGCCCAGCCTGGCCAACATGGTAAAACCCCATCTCTACTAAAAATACAAAAATTGGGCAGGGCATGGTGGCTCACGCCTGTAATCCCAGAGATATGAGAGGCCAAGATGGGTGGATCGCAAGGTCAAGAGTTCAAGACCAGCCTGGCCAATATGATGAAACCCCGTCTCTACTGAAAATACAAAACTTAGCTGGGCGTGGTGGCACATGCCTGTAGTCCTAGTTACTCGGGAGGCTGAGGCAGAAGATTCGCTTGAACCTGGGAGGCAGAGGTTGTAGTGAGCCGAGATTGCACCATTCCACTCCAGCCTGAGTGACAGAGCAAGACTCCATCTCAAATAATAATAATGATAATAATACATAAATAAATACAAAAATTAGCCGGGCATCGTGGCACACGCCTGTAATCCCAGTTACATGGGAGACTGAGGCAGGAGAATCACTTGAACCCAGGAAGTGGAGGTTGCAGTGAGCCAAGATTGCGTTGCTGTATTCCAGCTTAGGCAGCAGAGCAAGACTTCATCTAAAAATATATATATAAAATAGGCCAGGCACAGTGGCTCACACCTGTAATCCCAGCACTTTGGGAGGCCAAGGCAGGCAGATCACTTGAGGTCGGGAGTTCGAGATCAGGCTGACCAACATGGAGAAACCCCATCTGTACTAAAAATACAAAATTAGCCAGCGTGGTGGTGCATGCCTGTAATCTCAGCTACTCGGGAGGCTGAGGCAGGAGAATCACTTGAACCTGGGAGGCAGAGGTTGCCATGAGCCAAGATCACACCATTGAACTCCAGCCAAGGCAACAAGAGTGAAACTTGTCTCAAAAAAAAAAATTTATATATATATATATATATATATATAAAATACAATATTGTTTCTGTTGAAAGGATCCACATAAAGTTGGTTATCAAAAGCCCCTCTAACTATAATTAAAAATAAAATTTAAAAGATGGCTGTGAAAATAAGTAATTTGAGAGAGATCCAAGATGGCCGATTAACAACAGCTCAGGATTGTAGCTCCCAGTGAAAGCGCAGAGAGCGAGTGGACACCGCACTTTCAGACGAATTTTTGTTGCCCACAGACTAGGAGATTCCCGGCGGAGGAGCCACAC
>CAUYLG010001082.1:0-19266 GCA_963573385.1 Cacajao melanocephalus | reverse complement strand
CTTCTGTCACTGGGATGTCTATGAGCCCAATGTCTTGAAATACATTTGTATTTATTTTTGAATAAATAATATGTGTGCTTAATTCAAAATTCAAAAGTACAAAAGGATGCACAGTGAAAATTAAGGGTTGTTTCCTCACTTGTATGCCCATCCCATTGCCTTCCCTGGAGAAAAAAAACATTTGGATCAATTTCTTATTTATCCTTCCAGAAATACACACACACATACACACACACAAAGTCACAAATTATTATAAATAAATACGTATATATCACTTCTGTAACATATAGAGCTGGCACATTCTTTTTAATGGCTTTATATATTTTATAATATATGAAACCATTTCATATATACATTTTATATATGTTTCATATATTTAACCACTCCCCTATGAATGGATATTTCATTGCCACTATTTTGGACTGTAAGCAATAATATACTGAATATCCTTGAATATACATAATTTTGTATATTCAAATTTATAGGTTCAAATGTATTCATATGTGCTATATACCTAGGAAAAGAATTTCAAGGTTACTGAGAATATTATTTGTATAATTTGATACATTTCCAAATTGCCTTCCAGAAAGCTTGTGCCAATTTACACACCTTTTTTTTTTTCTTTTTTTTTTGAGTCAGAGTCTGTCTGTGACACCCAGGTTGGAGTGCAATGGCACGATATTGGCTCACTGCAACTTCCATCTCCTGGGTTCAAGTGATTCTCCCGCTTCAGTCTCCCTAGTAGCTGGCATTACAGGCATGTATTATCATGCCTGGCTAATTTTTGTATTTGTAGTAGAGATGAGTTTCATCATTTTGGCCAGGCAGGTCTTGAGCTCCTGACCTTAGGTGATCCTCCTGCCTCGACCTCCCAAAGTGCTGGGATTATAGACGTGAGCCACTGCGCCCGGCCTTACACACCTATTTAAACAGTATAAGAGGACTATTTCCCCACTCCTTAACCAGCAGTGCATGCTAAAATTTTTAATTTGCCAAGTTGCTTTACTTTTTTGTCTTAGTAGGAGTAAGGGTGAGCATCTTTGCATATATTTAAGGCCATTTGAATTTCCTCTTCTGTGGATAAATTGGTCATAACTTCTGCCCACTTTTTTTTAACTTTTATTTTAGGTTCAGGGGTACATGTGCTGGTTTGTTATATAGGTAAACTGTATCACAGGGATTTGTTGTACAGATTATTTTGTCACCCAGGTACCAGGTAAGCCTAGTACCAACCCAATAGTTATTTTTTTCTGATCGTCTTCTTCCTCCCACCCTCCACTCTCAAGTGTCTATGGTTTCCCTCTTTGTTTCCGTGTGTTCTTATCATTTAACTCCCACTTCTGATAACATGTGGTTATTTGGTTTTCTGTTCCTGAGTTGGTTTGCAAAGGGCAATGACCTCCAGCTGCATCCATGTTCCTGCAAAGGAAATGGTTGTGTTCTTTTTTTTTTTTAAGTTGTACTTTAGATTCTGGGGTGCATGTGCAGATCATGCAGGATTGTGGCATAGGTACATACATGGCAAGGTGGTTTGCTGCCTTCATCCCCCCATCACCTATATCTGGCATTTCTCCCCTCGTTATCCCTCCCCACCCTCCCTGCCCTCCACTATCCCTCCCCTAGCTCCCACCAACTGACCACAGCATGTGATGCTCCCCTCCCTGTGTCCACGTGTTCTCATTGTTCAACACCTGCCTGTGAGTGATAACGTGGTGTTTGGTTTTCTGTTCTTGTGTCAGTTTGCTGAGAATGATGGTTTCCAGATTCATCCATGACCCTATGAAGGACACGAACTCATCATTTTTTATGGCTGTGTAGTATTCCATGGTATATATGTGCCACATTTTCATTATCCAGCCTATAGTTGATGGACATTTGGTTGGTTCCAGGTCTTTGCTATTGTAAACAGTGCCACAATGAACATATGTGTGCATGTGTCTTTATAATAGAACAGTTTATAATTCTTTGGCTATATACTCAGTAATGGGGTTGCTGGGTCAAATAGTATTTCTATTTCTAGGTCCTTGAGGAAACGCCACACTGTCTTCCACAATGGTTGCACTAATTTGCACTCCTACCAACAGTGTAAATGCGTTCCTATTTCTCCACATCCTCTCTAGCATCTGTTGTCTCCCGATATTTTAATGATCACACCATTCTAATTGGTGTGAGATGGTATCTCAATGTGGTTTTGATTTGCATGTCTCTAATGACCAGTGATGATGAGCATTTTTTCATATGTTTGTTGGCCTCATATATGTCTTCTTTTGAAAAGTGTCTGTTCATATGCTTTGCTCACTTTTGAATGGGTTTGTGTGTTTGTTGTAAATCTGTTTTAGTTCTTTGTAGATTCTGGATATTAGCCCTTTGTCAGATGGGTAGATTGCAAAAATTTTTTCCCATTCTGTTGGTTGCCAGTTTGCTCTAATGATTGTTCTTTTGCTGTATAGAAGCTGTGGAGTTTAATTAGATCCAATTTGTCTATTTTGGCTGTTGTTGCCATTGCTTTTGGTGTTTTGGTCATGAAGTCCTTGCCTATGCCTATGTCCTGAATGGTTTTGCCTAGGTTTTCTTCTAGGGTTTTTTGGGTGTTAAGTCTTATGTTTAGATCTTTAATCCATCTGGAGTTAATTTTAGTGTAAAGTATCAGGAAGGGGTCCAGTTTCTGCTTTCTGCACGTTGCACATTGCTAGCCAGTTTTCCCAACACCATTTATTAAACAGGGAATCTTTTTAATAAAATTAAAATTCCTTTTTAAATACTTTTAATAAAATAAAATTTTATGAATATTAAAATCCTCAATAAAATAAAAATTGCTTGTTTTTCTCAGGTTTGTCAATTCAGATGATTGTAGATGTGTGGTGTTGCTTCTGAGGCCTCTGTTCTGTTCTATTGGTCTACGTCTCTGTTTTGGTACCAGTACCATGTTGTTTTGATTACTGTGGCCTTGTAGTATAGTTTGAAGTCAGGCAGCATGATGCCTCCAGCTTTGTTCTTTTTGCTTAGGATTGTTTTGGCTATGCAGGCCCTCTTTTGGTTCCATACAAAGTTTGAAGTGGTTTTTTCCAGTTCTGTGAAGAAGGTCATTGGTTGCTTGACGGGGATAGTGTTGAATATATAAATTACTTTGGGCAGTATGGCCATTTTCAAGCTGTTGATTCTTACTAACCATGAGCATGGAATGTTTTTCTATCTGTTTGTGTCCTCTCTTATTTCATTGAGCAGTGGTTTGTAGTTCTCCTTGAAGAAGTCCTTTACATCCTTTGTTAGTTGTTTTCCTAGATATTTGGTTCTCTTTGTAGCAATTGTGAATGGGAGTTCACTTCTGATTTGGCTCTCTGTTTGTCTGTTATTGGTGTATAGAAATGCTTGTGATTTCTGCACATTGATTTTGTATCCTGAGACTGCTGAAGTTGCTTATCAGTTTCAGGAGATTTTGGGCTGAGATGATGGAGTCTTCTAAATATACAATCACGTCATCTGCAAATAAAGACAATTTGGCTTCCTCTTTTCCTAATTAAATACGCTTTATTCCTTTTTCTTGCCTGATTGTTCTGGCTAGAACTTCCAATGCCTTATTGAATACGAGTTGTGAGAGAGGGCATCCTTGTCTTATGCCCGATTTCAAAGGGAGTGCTCCAGTTTTTGCCCATTCAGTGTGATATTGGCTGTGGGTTTGTCATAAATAGCTTTTATTATTTTGTGATATGTTCCATCAATACCTAGTTTATTGAGGGTTTTTAGCATAAAGGGCTGTTGAATTTTGTTGAAGGCCTTCTCTGTGTCTATTGAGATAATCGTGGTTTTTAACTTTGGTTCTGTTTATGTGATGGATTATGTTTATAGACTTGCCTATGTTGAGCCAGCCTTGCATCCCTGGGATGAAGCCTACTTGATCATGATGAATAAACTTTTTGATGTGCTGTTGCATTATGTTTGCCAGTGTTTTATTGAAGAGTTTTGTGTTGGTGTTCATCATGGATATTGGCGTGAAGTTTTCTTGTTGCATCACTGCCCAATTTTGGAATTAGGATGATGTTGGTCTCATAAAATGAGTTGGGGAGGATTCCCTCTTTTTGTATTGTTTGGAAAAGTTTCGGAAAGAATGGTACTAGCTCCTCTTTGTACGTGTGGTAGAATTCGGCTGTAAACCCATCTGGACCTGGGCTTTTTTTAGTTGGTAGGCTATTAATTGCTGCTTCAATTTCAGCCCTTTTTATTGGTCTATTCAGGGTTTCAACTTCTTCCTGGTTTAGTCTTGGAAGAGTGCAGGTGTCCAGGAATTTATCCATTTCTTCCAGATTTACTGATTGGTGTGTATAGAGTTGTTTGTAGTAATCACTGATGGTAGTTTGTATTTCTGTGGAATCAGTGGTGATGTCCCCTTTATCATTTTTTATTGCATCTATTTCATTCTCTCTTTTATTAGTCTGGCTAGCAGTCTATTTTGTTGATATTTTCAAAAAACCAACTCCTGGATTTGTTGATTTTTTGAAGGGTTTTTTTTGTGTCTCTATCTCCTTCAGTTCTGCTCTGATCTTAGTTATTTCTTGTCTTCTGCTAGCTTTTGAGTTTTTTTTTTTTTATCTTGCTCCTCTAACTCTTTCAATTTTGATGATAGGGTGTCAATTTTAGACCTTTTCTTGTTTCTCTGGTGGGCATTTATTGCTATAAATTGCCCTCTAGACACTGCTTTACATGTGTCCCAGAGATTCTGGTATGTTGTGTCTTCATTCTCATTGATTTCAAAGAACATCTTTGTTTCTGCCTTCATTTCGTTGTTTATCCAGTTGACAGTTCAGAGCCAGTTCATTTTCCATGACGTGCAGTTTTGAGTTAGTTTCTTAATTCTGAGTTCTAATTTGATTGCACTGTGGTCTGAGAGACTGTTTGTTATGATTTCCATTCTTTTGCATTTGCTGAGGAGTGATTTACTTCCAATTATGTAGTCAATTTTAGAGTAAGTGTGACGTGGTGCAGAGAAGAATGTATATTCTGTGGATTTGGGATAGAGAGTTCTGTAAACGTCTATTAAGTTCGCTTGGTCCAGATCTGCAGTCAAGTCCTGGATATACTTACTTGTTGATTTTCTATCTCGTTTATCTGTCTAATATTGACAGTGGAGTGTTAAAGTCTCCCACTATTATTGTGCAGGAGCCTAAGTCTCTTTGTAGGTCATTAAGGACTTGATTCATGTATCTGGGTGCTCCTGTATTGGGTGCATATATATTTAGAATAGTTAGCTCTTCTTGTTCTATTGATCCTTTTACCATTATGTAATGCCCTTCTTCGTCTCTTTTGATTTTTGTTGGTTTAAAGTCTGTTTTATCAGAGACTAAGATTGCCACTCCTGCTGTTATTTGCTCTCCATTTCCTTGGTAAATCTTCCATCCCTTTATTTTGAGTCTATGTATGTCTTTGCACTTGTGATGGGTCTCCTGAATACAGCACAACGATGGTTCTTGGTTTTTTATCCAATTTGCCAGTCTGTATCTTTTGATTGGGGCATTTGGTCCATTTACATTTAATGTTAATATTGTTATGTTAATATTGTATGAATTTGATCCTGCCATTTTATTTCTGGTTGGTTGTTTTGCTCTTTTGTTGGTGTAATTTCTTCATTGTGTCATTGGTCTTTACCATTTGGTTCTTTTTTGCAGTGGCTGGTACTGGTTTTTTCTTTCTGTGTTTAGTGCCTCCTTCAGGAGCTCTTGTAGGGCAGGTCTGGTAGTGACAAAATCTCTCAGCAATTGCTTGTCCATAAGGATTTTATTTCTCCATCACTTATGAAGCTTAGTTTGTCTGGATATGAAATTCTAGGTTGAAAGTTCTTTTCTTTAAGGATGTTGAATATTGGCCCCAACTATCTTCTGGCTTGTAGGGTTTCTGCCAAGAGATCTGCTGTGAGTCTGATGTGCTTCCCTTTATGCATGACCCAACCTTTCTCTCTGGCTGCCCTTAGTATTTTTTCCTTTATTTCAACACTGGTGAATCTGATGATTATGTGCCTTGGAGTTGCTCTTCTAGAGGAGTATTGTTGTGGTGTTCTCTGTATTTCCTGTATTTGAATGTTGGCCTGCTTTGCTAGGTTGGGGAAGTTCTCCTGCATAATATCCTAAAGAGTGTTTTCCAGCTTGGATTTATTCTTCCCGTCATCTTCCGGTACACCGATCAAGTGTAGATTAGGTTTTTTCACATAATCCCATATTTCTTGAAGGCTTTGTTCATTTCTTTTCACTCTTTGTTCTCTTTTCTTGCTTTCTCATTTTATTTCATTGAGTTGATCTTCAATCTCCGATATCCTTTCTTCTGCTTGATTGATTCAGCTATTGAACCTTGTGTATGTTTCTCAAAGTTCTTGTGCTGTTTTTCAGCTCCATCAAGTCGTTTATGTTCTTCTCTAAGCTGGTTAGTCTAGTTAGCATTTCTTCTAACCATTTTTCAAGGTTTTTAGTTTCTTGGCATTGGGATAGAACATGTTCCTTTAACTCAGAGAAGTTTGTTATTACCCACCTTCTGAAGCCTGCTTCTGTCAATTCATCAAATTCATTCTCCATCTAGCTTTGTTCCCTTGCTTGTGAGGAGTTGTGATCTCGTGGTGGGGGAGAGGCGTTCTCGTTTTTGATGGTTTCATTCTTCTTGCGCTGGTCTCTTCCCATCTCCTTGGGTTTATATAGTTTTGATCTCAGGTAGCTGCTTGGGGAGGCAGTCTTTCCTCTGTCTGCCTGCAGAGGCGCTGCTGGCCTGCCATGGATTCAGTGGAGCTGCCACGTCTTTTATTTACTCAGGAAAATTGGCTGGCTTCTGCAGTGGCAGCTGCCTTTCCCCAGGCTGACCTCAATCATTACTGGTCGCTCTCTAACTGATGTTCTGGGTGCAAAACTCTGGAGTGAGAGTTTTTTAGCCTCTAGGCTTTGTGCAGGGGGCCCATCTTGCCATATGGGCTGTTTCCCTGTTTTCAGCTCCTCTTCTTTCTGCGGGGTGGGTGGCTCCGTCCAGCCAGCTTTCTGGCTTTCGAGTCAGCCAATGCTTCCACCTAGATCTATGCTGACAGCCCCGGCGCCGGTCAGAGTTACTGTTCTGCCCTGTTCAGGCAGCTCACTGAGGCTTTTCAGCCTGGCAATGATCTCCTGTTCTATGGGTTGTAGAGGGCTTGGGAGGAGCACTGTATCCAAACCGAAGTCCCAGACGGGGAGATCCCCTGGTCCTCTGGTCGGTTGCATGCACATCCTGGGTGGGGCAGTGCCCCACCTTGCCGCAACTTGCCCTATTTGGTTTATACCCACTGTCCAACCAGACCCACCAAATGAACCTGGTACCTCATTTGGAATTGTGGGACCACTCGGTTTCTGTGTCTCTCTCTCTGGGAGCTGTTTTCCAGAGCTGCCTCTTATTCAACCATCTTGGGATCCCTCGGTTGTGTACTTTTTTATGGCTGCGTAATGTTCCATGGTGTATGTGTATCATATTTTTTAAATCCCATCTACCATTGATTGGTATTTAGGTTAATTCCATATCTCTGTTATTGTGAATAGTGTTGCAATGAACATTCATGTGTATGTGTCTTTGTGGTAAAACAATTTATATTCCTTTGTGTATACACCCAGTAATGGGATTGCTGAGTTGAATGGTAGTTCTGATTTTAGCTCTTTGAAGAATTACCACACTGCTTTCAACAATGGTTGAACTAATTTACACTCCCACCAACAGTATATAAGTGTTCCCTTTTCTCTGCAACCTTGCCAGCATCTATTATTTTTTACTTTTAATAACAGCCATTCTAACTGGTGTGAGATGGTATCTTATTATGCATTTGATTTGCATTTATCTACTAACCAGTGATACTGAGCTTGTTTTTATATGCTTCTTGACCACACACATGTCTTCTTTTGAAAAGGGTCTGTGTCCTTTGCCCACTTTTTAATGTTTTTTTTTTTTCTTGTAACTTTGTTTAAGTTCCTTATAGATGGTGAACAGTAGACCTTTGTCAGACACATAGTTTGCAGATATTTCCTCCCATTATGTGGGTTGTCTGTTTACTCTATTAATAGTTTCTATTACTGTGCAGAATCTCTTAAATTTAATTAGATCCCATTTGTCAATTTTTGCTCTCGTTACAGTTGGTTTTGGTGTATTCATCATGAAATCTTTACCAGTTTCTATGTCCAGAATGTTATTGCCTAGGGTGTCTTCTAGGATTTTTAGTTTTTAGTCTTACATTTAAGTCTTTAATCAATCTTGAGTTTATTTTTGTATATGGTGTAAGGAAGGGGTCCAGTTTCAATCTTCTGCATATGACTAGCCAGTTATCCCAGCACCATTTATTGAATAGTGAGTCCTTCGCCATTGCTTGTTTTTGTCAGCTTTGTCAAAGATCAGATGGTTATAGCTGTGTAGCCTTATTTCTGGGCTCTGTATTCTGTTTCGTTGGTCTACGTGTCTGTTTTTATACCAGTATCATGCGTTTTGGTTACTGTGGTTCTGTAGTATAGTTTGAAGTCATGTAATGTGATGTCTCTAGCTTTGTTCTTTTTCCTAGGATTGTCTTGGCTATTGGTGTGCTTTTTTCTGGTTACATATGAATTTTAAAATAGTTTCTATGAAGAATGTCATTGTTCATTTAATAGGAATAGCACTGAACCATAAGTTCCTTTGGGTAGTATGGCCATTTTAACAATATTGACTTTTTCTATCCATAAGCATGGAATATTTTTTCATTTGTTTTTGTCATCTCTGATTTCTTTGAGCAGTGTTTTATAATTCTCATTGTAGAGATTTTCACCTCCTTGTTTAGCTGTATTCCTAGGTATTCTTTTTATGTTCTGCCCATTTTTTAAAATTGCATTGTAGAACTTTTCCTTATTGATCTATAAGGGTTTTATATATTACAAGGAATCAATCTTTAGGATATTAAATACAAATGTTTCCTTTGCCATTGGTCTTTTGATTGGTCTTCTGTTTTGTTTTGTTTTAGATTGTGTGTGCCACACAAATGTAGTCAAATATGAGACATTTTTCTTTTATTTTTGCTGAGTTTTATGTTTTATGTTTTATTTTGGAAAACAAATGATACTAGCAAACAAACGATACTAGCTAATTATGTTATTAGCAAAACTTTCCCATTTTTTTCTCATACAGTCATGCATTGCTTAGTAATGGGGATATGTTCTGAGAAATGTGTCATTAAGTGATTTCCTCATTGTGTGAACATCATAGAGTGTACTTACACAAACCTAGCTGGTATAGCCTACTACATATCTAGCTTTTATTGTATTGTATAGCCTATTGCTCCTAGGCTACACACTTATATACAGCATGTTACTGTACTGAATACTATAAGCAATTGTAACACCATGGTATATGTGGATCTAAACATATTGAAATATAGAAAAGGTGCAGTAAAAATATGGCATAAAAGATAAAGCATTGTACATCTGTATAGGTCATTTACCATGAATGGAGCTCACAGGACTGGAAGTTGCTCTGGATGAGTGAGTGACTGAATGGTGAGTGAATGTGAAGGCCTAGGACATTACTGTTCACTACCGTAGACTTTATAAACACTGTACATTTAGGCTATAATAAATATATTTTAAAATATTTTTTCTTTCTTCAATAATAAATTGACCACTTACTGTAACATTTTTATGTTTTAAACTTTTAATTTTTAAAAACTTTTTGACTCTTGTAAATAACACTTAGCTTAAAACACAAACACATATTTTTTCTTTATATTCTTTTTTATAAGCTTTTTTCTGTTTTTTTTAACTTTTTATTAAAAATGAAGACATAAACACACACATTGGCCTAGGCTCACATGAGGTCAGGATCCTCAATATCATTGCCTTCCATCTCTGCACATTCTCCCACTAGAAGGTCTTAGGGGAAGTAACACTCATGAAGCTATAATGTATTATGTCCTATGATGACAATGCCTTTGTCCTGAAGGACCTGCCTGAGGCTTTTACAGTTTTTTTAGTAAGTAGGAGTAGACTAAAATAACACTAAAAGTATAGTTTGGTATAGTAAATATGGGAATCAGTAATATAGTCATTTATTATCATTATGAAGTACTATCCACTATATGTAATAATGTGTGCTGGACTTTTATACAACTGGCAGCACAGTAGGTTTGTTTACAGCATCATCACCCCAAACTAGTGAGTAATGTGTTGTGCTATGTTATGATAACTACGATATCACTAGAAAATAGGAGTTTTTCAGGTCCATTATAAGCTTATGGAACCACCATCATATATATAGTCTGTGGTTGACTGAAATATCATTATGCAGTGCATGATTGTACTTTTATGATTTTTAAAATATATTTAAGACCTTAATACATTTTGAATTCATTTTTATGTAAGGTATGAAGTAGGGTTACAATTTCTTATTATTTTCTATTCTTTTTCTAAACTTTCTACTCTGTGCCATTGAATCGTCCATCTACTCTTGTACCAGTAGCATACTGTTTTACTTACTGTAATTCTATAATATTTTTGAATATCTGATAGGACTGGAAACTCCTTATTTTTCTGCCTCAGAATTTTCTAGGCTATTCTTAGCTGTTTACACTTCCAAGTTTTCATCCCCCAACTGTGTGCAAGTAACAGTCTCTTTACTTCTCTGGGCAACATTTCATGAGGATTGAATTGATCTCTGAGGTGCCCTTTTGCTCTAACATTTTAGGGTTCTGTGGTCTGTGGGGCATGGAAAGCAGCATCCACATTTGTCCACTGGATATTTTCTGTCTTGCCCTTTTGGTCTTACGACAATGACAGAGACTTTTATGATATTAGGGTGAACTTAGAACCTTAGAATTCGTAGAGAGCAAGATCATGGGCAGGTGGGTGTTAACATCTCTTCTTTAAACTAAAAATGTTATTATTCTGGTAAACAGGACAGCAGACTTTAAAGTCTGTATTGCAGTTCCCCAAGGTCTGCCTGGCCTCTCTGCTCTAGACTTGGCAGGCTCCACCTGGCCTGCCATGGGATGCTGTGCCTCTCTACTAGTGTTTTCTCTTCTTTCACAGCTACTTCAGCTCTCGGCTGCTGCTGTGGACAAAGGATGCAGCGTGGGTGAGGTTCTGCAGTCAGTGCTGTGCTATGAGAAGCAGCGCCAGCTGAATGAGGCAGTGGGGAATGTCACGCCACTGCAGCTGCTGGACTGGCTGATGGTGAACCTGTGATCAGCAACCTCACTGCTTTCCCCTCTTCCGGCAGCGCGCCCGGCCCTTATCCCCACCCTTCTTTCTCATTTCCACAGCTCCCCCTCTATATCCTTACAGAGCCCTAATATTATCTTCACATCACTCTCATCAAAGACATGTCATCTTATGCTAGTCACCGGATTTTGCAAGTTTTCCTGTCCATGAGAGCAAGGATGTAAAATTAAAAAGTTACAACTAAATGGCTCCACCTGTTTTGCTTTCTTGGGATCCAATGGGACAATCAGGTAAAGAAGTCCCAGGAGTGAAAAAATAACTAGATGAATGCAAGAGGTACAACAGAGCTGGACTGAGGGGCCCTGCTGCAGGTCACTCAGCCTGTTCCCCTGTCTCTGCATCACAATTTGCTGCTTCCTCATTCTCTTAAACGAAACCACAGTTTATCAGTAATTCATCTTAGCCTTTTATAACCATGAAAATCAGAAGATACTTTCTAATATTCAATCAAAATCATCCTAATTACAGTGTCGAAGACTTGGTTTCCCTTTCTCTGTAGAGCTACAGAGCAACGTCCGCCTCCAACTTCATCCATGGTTGAAGTTTGTGTCAAGAATGTTCCCAAGGATCTGAGTTCTGTTGCTGGTTTTGTGGCTTTCTGGCTTTCTAGCTATAGAACCTGGGATAAGATACCTGTTGTAATACTGCTCTGACTTAATATCCATATCACCCCACTTAAGAAATACTTTCTGTTCTTATCCTGAATTTTCTGTGGAATTTTATATTCTTGACCCTTCTTTCCTTTTAGAAACTTTTCCCTTGGCTTCTAATTTTCTTCCTGTATCTCTGGGTCTCTTGGGGGACCTCTTCAACTCTGTCAACTCCTTTAATATTTATCTTTCCTAGGACTTTCTTTCAATCCTCTGCTATTCTAACTCAAGATCTTCCCTAGGAGATTGCATCCAAATCCATTGCTTTAATGACTTGCTGTCAACGTTCATAAGATGTTATACAACAGTTAAAATGAAAAGTGTATTGAGGGGAGGTTATTCCAAATGACAAGTAAAAAAGGAAACTAAAACTATTTTCATATATTCTATATTGTTTCTGATGTTATAATCTTGTTTCATGTAAAATTCTATCTGCCCTATTATAATCACATAAAGGTTATGTATTTGTGTAGATAAGGATTAGAAAAGGAAGTAAGTAAGAAGGCATACTTAGATTTGCGGTATGGTAGATAAATCAATATGTCTTGCTTGTTCCCCTCCTTTGGGAAACCTTCCATCTCTTGCTCTAGTCTAGAGAAGCATCAGTCACAGTGCCTTCACCATCACTGTGGGCTTGAGGCCGAAACTGGCCAAGCATCCCAGTCTCCCAGGCACAGTTTCTGTGTCACAATCATTTTGGAGACTTCCTGTCAGCAAAGAAGCCTGCATCTTTTGACAGGATGTTGGTGGTTAATTTCTGGGCAGAGCCTGTCATCAGGATGAAGTCAACCATAGAGAGAAGGAAGGCTAATAGATGAAGAGGGAGTCTGAGCCCTATAACCTCATTTGAATTCCTGGATCCTGCTGTGCCTGAAACTACATCTACCCTTTCTGATTCCCCAATTATATAAGTCAATAAATGTCTTCTGTTGTTTAAGCTACTTTTGAATTCAGCTTCTTTCATTTTCAGACAAAAATCCTGACATAGGTTGGCAGTCACGAGCAAGAACAAAAAAAAATGTCTTTGTTTAGAGTTCCATTAATGATGCTATAACATTGATAGTTAAAAACTATTCCCACCCAACACACAAACACATATGGAATGAATTTAAGTGTGAGGACATCCTCCCCCATCCCTCATAAGAGAAATCATGCCAACTGGCCATATTAATAGAGTTTTTAAAAATAAACTTTTCTGTATTAAAAAGCAACAGTGTGAAGTATTTTACAATGTAAGTGCTGTCTTAATACAAATCACTGGTGGAAAGGAGCAGGACACACTCTCAGCAAAGGTCACACAATAGGGGGTAAAATGTTTGTATTCTTTGGGGAGGAATTTTTGCTCTGTCCTGTGGAGGTCGTGGACACTTCTGCCCCAACAGCTGCCTCTGACTTTGGGGTAGCTTCTACCAGTTGAGGCAGCTGAACAGTGTCAGCTGTGTGCTGGAGAGAGTCCTGCTGATCACCTGAATGCTGAATATGCTTCATGGGGCCATCTTGTGTTTTGTCTGTAGTCTCTTTGGTGATCTCATCTGCTGAAGGAGAGAGAAGACAGAAGGAACAAGCATTCAAATGGGGACTATATGCTAACCGTCCTTTAGGCTGTAAATCACTTAGTGGAAACCATGACTGTGATGATATAAAAACAGTTCATTTGTAAAGCACGTTCAATGTGCCAGGCATTATTCTAAGCACGTTATGTTTACTAATTCATCTGATCATTTCAGCGACCCTGGAGAATGGGCATTATTCTCATTCCCATAAATGGAGGTACTGAGCTACAGAGAGGTTAAGTCCATACCTGATAAGTGGTGGAGCCAGAATTTAATCCCAGGTAACCCGACTCTTGTGACCACGTACCTAACCACTAGGCTATTTTGCATATAAAAATTTGCATAATACCATAATCTGGCACTGACAGAAGTTCTAAAGGCACTTATAGGGCATAAAGGGGTGGACACAGTAAATGAAAAGGGGAGGAGGAGAAAGGAAATTGATTATAGGAGTATAATGGAAAATCCTAATAAGGGGCAAAAAAATGAAAATCCCAAAGGTAAGAAATGGCAGCCTTCCTGGACTATGGGAATAGGACTGGCTATTTGACAGGCTGTACCTTTTTTGCTTGAGTGATGACAGCCTTGAACCTTGATCTTCTTTGTCTCAGAGGTGAAAACAAAACTGGATTTCCTCAGGGTCTGGGGCCTGGGCTGTGGCTTGAGGTTCCTAGACTGATGAATCTGAGCGTGCTTGAGGGCCTGGTCCGGGGTCATGTGAAGAGAAGTTTCGCATCTGCACCCCAACAAAGCCCAGCATGGGTTACTGTTTTACTTCCTTTTAGTATATTAAAACATTAAAAAAACCCAATAAAGATTTTTACTTAAGCTATGTTGACATCTCAAAGATATCATCATAGAACAGACATTATGGCATATAACTTAAAAGTACCTGGAAACAGCTATTGAAAATAATCTTTTTAGAAGATGTGTATAACAAGCCAAGGAATATATATTACACTCCAAGTCTTCCAGAATGCCTAGAAATTTCTTTATAAGAAATATTATTTTACAAAAGCTTAATCAATAGGATTTAGGGTTTGGTAAGCTAAGCATATTAAAAACAAAGAGATGCTTAATTTCAATTTCCAGACTACAGAATTGGGGCTTCCAAATATATTGCAAGAAGAGTTACAGAATTCTAGAATATTAAGATTTGCAAGGGGACTTGGATATAATCTAACCAAACTTCTAATTCAGTAGCAGAATACATTGTCCATACTCCCATCATGGAATCCCCCTACAATTCTTGAATAATTTCAGTGACAAGGCACTAACTCTCAGAACCATCTATTCCAATTTTGAAAAACTCTCATTCTTTGAAAGTTCTTGATTTTTATCGTACCAAAACTGGTTTGCTTCCCAGTAACTTGTACCCAGGTCCTGATTCAACCCATTACCATCATATGAAATACCTAATTCTTCTTTTATGTTTCAGCCCTTCAACAATCTGAAAATATTTACGTCGCTACTAACTAATGATTATATGATATGGTTTTCACCATCTGGCCACCTTCTGAGATAAGGATATTTTAGCAGTTGTCTAACTAATGTCCACCATGGTGGGAATAGCTTCTATAACTGCAGGGAGACAGTATTAACACTCTAGACTAATCAAGGTCCTAAACAGCTCAAACTCTCATTTCTGTGTCAAATGAACTGCTGTTAAACAAATCTCTCCTTTCCTGGACTTTTGGAGTTTGCCTACAAAGTCTAAACACAAGGCTTTACATTTATGCCTATTGAACTTGGCTCAACACTTTTAGTCTCTCATTCCAAAGATTTGCTAATTAGCAATATATACATATATAAGGTAACAGTCCCCATCAGCTTGACTGCCTCTTGCAAGTTATGAGTAATCAGTCTTTTGCACTAAAGAAGAAAATAATGTGGCTGGGCGCCGTGGCTCACGCCTGGAATCCCAGTACTTTGGGAGGCCGAGGCGGGCGCATCATGAGGTCAGGAGATCAAGACCATCCTGGCTAACATGGTGAAACCCCATCTCTACTAAAAATACAAAAAAAATTAGCTGGGCTTGGTGGCACCTGCCTGTAGTCCCAGCAACTCCGGAGGCTGAGACAAGAGAATTGCATGAACCCGGGAGGTAGAGGTTGCAGTGAGCCAAGATCATGCCACTGTACTCCACACTGGGCAACAGAATAAGACTACGTCTCAAAAAAAAAAAAAAAAGAAATGAAAATAATGTCTTCCTTGGTGCTGAGCTGTATTCTGGATGGTTGGGGTTTCTGGATAACCCATCTGTCTCAGCAGTTGGTTTCTGTCATTTGTTAAGGTAGAGGTAAAGATGGGGTACAGAATCCTTCTCTACCTTGATTATTCTGATAAGTGAATAGCATGACCCTCTAAGTTGGGAATACTTTCATCGCTACCTCATGGTTCATCCTCTGAGCTAGTACCGAAATTCCAGAGTGCACAGATGCCAGAAGAGTATTTTGCTAGCACTACTCCATCCAAATGGAAGAATAAGAGAATACGATGATATGGTCTTCTAAAAATACTAAATTATAGGACTGATAGAACTGGAAGGGAGCTTAGGGATACCCCATTTTATACGAAACGACACTGAGGCCCAAAAAAAAAGTGATGACTTGCCAAGTATCACATGGATAATGTACTTGCTACTCAGTGGAGACAGATTTACCTCTAATAGTTGTAAAATAATAACAATAGCTAACATTTTCTAAACACCTTTTAAGCTAGGCACTGTGCTCAGTACTACGACTTAAGTACAGATCTAATTTCTAAGATTCAAAATATGCATATATATTGTAAAAAATTTTTACATAATAAATGGTTTGCAGCTCAACCTTCCCCTAATTCCCTAACATAAGAGGATTTGGGTACTAAATCCTAGGGGGTTAGGGATAGGCCCTGAAACCAGTTTAAACTGGATATGTATAGAAATCATTAGAACAAGCACTCAGGAGGTTGGCTTCAGCTCACAGAGCAGGACATTTAGGACTGGCCTACAATCTCACTGCCAAGCAGTTTGAGGCCAGGAAGATACCAAACTCTATCATACACTGTGTAATCAAGGGCAAGTCACTTAATCTCTTTGAACCCCAACCTCCATACCTGCAAAACAGAGCAAATCATCTGCCCTGACAACACACAGTAGGGAGAGAGAGAGGTCTGATGAGACAACAGATGTGGAAGCAATTTGTAGACTTTAAAGGTCTATTGTTAGCATTTCTTGTTACTTTTATAACTATCTCCCAGCCTTAGACTATTACCAGCAAACGTGTATGAAAGTACAGCCTTTAAGAGGAAACCCAGAGGCAGAGATATTCCAACAAACTCACACCAAACACCTTCTGAGAAAGTCCAGGAAGCTGGTGTCACAGGTTTTCAGCACCATTGTGAGGTACTTGGAGTCTGGGTATCTTTTCTTCCCCTTGTTGGTTATACTTTTAGGAAAACCTTTGGAATCTGTAGAGATACAACATTCTGTATTTAGTTCCAGGCATAAATATTTAGTGGTCATATCATGCTGCTGCTTAGAGTGGCCTCTGTGGCTGTTTTGCTCTTGGTCTTACACACTCACCTCATGCCATCCCCCAATAAACATACACACAAGCACACCCACAGTCTCAGTTTGAAATAACCATGTGTAGATTATCCAAGGAATACAATTAACTTTAAAAATTTATTTTTTCCTGCTATTCAGTATGTTCTGAGCTTCCTTCCACTACCTCCTCTCCAAATCAAATAGTTTAAATGGTTTAACACTAGCTGAGATAAAATAACACTAATGATGACAATAACGATAGTAAAGTAAATCTTAAGGGGCAAGGTCCTGTGAAATTGTACAAATATCCATTTCCTTTTGAATCATGACCTTAGCCCTCCCACTTTATCCTACGTTGACCTTTTTATGAATGACCAAAGAAGAATCAAGCTCACAGTCTTATAAATAACAAAGCCCCTAAAGTCATGACCATGTAACCGTTTTCATGTGTAAGTTTTTCTCACTCTAGCCCTCATCCATCATTCCCTCTATCCCCTTCTTACAGCCTGGACCACCTAAGTATAATATCTTACGAGCCTTAAAACAACACCATTTTGCTGCTAATTAGGGGTTTTAACTAGGAGTTGCCAGGGGCTGAGGAGCTGTTGGGAGCCCAAACCTGGGAAAAGGGGAGTCAAGAAGTGAAGAGAACAACGGTGTTTCCCAGATTTATCTTGTCATAAGAATCACAAGGAGCCGTTATTAAAAATATCAAATCCTGGGTCCCATCTCAATCTTCCCATAGCATAACTGATAGAAGAGAATCATAGGAATTAGCTTTTTTAGCGAGCTCCCCAAATGATTCTTACATTTGGATAAAGTTTGGAAAACACTGACTAGGATGCATTTTTCTCAGCAACATTCCTTCTTTTGCAGGAAGCAAAGACATCGATGTTGCTGCAAAAATCCCATCACCATCCTAAAGCCTAGTGCTGATGGTAGAAATAAGGAACTCTAGGAAGTGGACATGCCTATGTTTTCAGTGCCTTCCTGTGAAGGGGCTCTATGCTCCCTTTCCTGCTAGTCCCCACCTAGATGCTATCTCATAGTTCAGTGTTACAGGCTCAAGATGCGTCTTCCCACAGTGACTCTGTCTAGTCCAAGAGCCTGAATTATTAAGTTGTGGGTAGAAAAAGTATATTTGGGATCCACAGATTAGTTCCCTTGCTCCATGTGTAAGTTATCCTGGGGAGCTAGATAGAACCTCTCTGCCCACCACCAGATTGCTCGGTTAATGTGTGGGCACCATTCTGTGGCAACCAGGACACTACCCTGCTCAGAAGCAATGTCTCCAGAGCTCCAGCCATGATTACAAGGTGATGTTTAAAAGAGTTAACAATTGGAATGAATGGCATGGAACCAACTAATCAGAATGAAGATAGCCCTGGCGCTGGAATAGGATCATACAGCACCTCTGCTTGCTTGGCCTTCAACTTTGAGGTTTTTTTGTTTGTTTGTTTTTGAAAGAAAAAGAGAGAAAAGAAGAAAGAAAGAGTGAAAGAAAGAAAGAAAAAGAATGTAAGAGAGAAAGAAAGAGGAAGAGAAACGGAGAGAGAACGGGATTCTTGTTCTATTGCCCAGGCTGGAATGCAGTCTAAAAATGGGTATTAAAAACGTCATTTATGCCAATAATTGTGCTTAACAATGGAGACAGGAAGGAATAAGGGATGAAAATAACAAATAAGCAGCCAACCAATATTTTATTTAAACCTGTGAAATGTTATGCAATTGCTGAGGAGTGATTTACTTCCAATTATGTGGTTACTTTTAAAATAGGTGTAATGTGATACTGAGAAAAATGTATATTTTGTGGATTTGGGGTGGAGAGTTCTGTAAATATTTGTTAAGTTTACTTGTTCCAGGTCTGAGTTCAAGTCCTGGATATCCTTGTTAATTTTCTATCTCATTGATCTGTCTTAATATTGACAGTATAATGTTAAAGTCTCCCACTATTATTGTGTGGAAATCTAAGTCTCTTTGTAAGTCATTAAGAACCTGCCTTATGTATCTGGGTGTTCCTGTATTGGGTGTGTATATATTTAGGACCGTTAGCTCTTCTTGTTGCATTGATCCTTTCACCACCATGTAATGTCATTCTTTGTTTCTTATGATCTTTGTTGCTTTAAAGTCTGTTTTATCAGAGACAAAAATTGCAGCTTCTTTTTTTTTTTTTTTTTTCTCTCCATTTGGTTGGTATATCTTCCTCCATCCCTCTGTTTTGAGTCTTTGTGTATCCTTGCATGTGAGATGGGTCTAGATACAGCATACCGATGGATTTTAGCTTTTTATCCAATTTGCCTGTCTGTGTC
>CAUYLG010001080.1:107500-123703 GCA_963573385.1 Cacajao melanocephalus | reverse complement strand
TTTTTTTTTTTTTTTTTTTTTTGAGATGGAGTCTTTCTCTGTCACCCAGGCTGGAGTGCGGTGGCTCTATCATCTTAGCTCACTGAAACCTCCGCCTCCTGGGTTCAGGCGATTCTCCTGCCTCAGCTTCCCAAGTAGGTGGGATTACAGGCGCATGCCACCACACCCAGCTAATTTTGTACTTTTGGTAGAGATGGGATTTCACCAAGTTGGCCAGGACGGTCTTGAACTCCTGACCACAAGTGATCCACCCACATTGATCTCCCAAAGTGCTGGGATTACAAGCGTGAGGCACCGCACCCGGCCTTCTGCTTTTTGACTCACGAATCCCACTTCTAGGAACTTACCCAGAAAATATACAGCACAAAATACACAGGCACAAGATTATTAACTGCAGCATTGTTTGTAATTGCAAAATACCAGAAACATACTAAATCCCTATATGTAGGCTATTTTTGAATAAACTACAGAATATCCACACTATTGGATGAGGGAAGTGAGTAGGGTCTCTATGAACTGATATGAAATGATTTCCAGGAAATATTATTTCACTAAAAAAAAGGCAAAGCAGGCTCGGCACAGTGGCTCACGCCTGTAATCCCAGCACTTTGGGAGGCCGAGGTGGGCAGATCACGAGGTCAAGAGATCAAGACCATCCTGGCCAACATAGTGAAACCCCATCTCTACTAAAAATACAAAAATTAGCCGGGCGTGGCAGTGTGTGCCTGTAGTCTCAGCTACTCAGAAGGCTGAGGCAGAAGAATTGCTTGAACCTGGGAGGCAGAGGTTGCAGTGAGCTGAGATCGCGCCACTGCACTCCAGCCTGGCGCCTGGTGACGGAACAAGACTTCTGTTTCAAAGAAAAAAAAAATGGCAAAGCAGAAAAGAATATATGTAGCTTCTTTTGTTTAAGAAAGGAATAAGAAAAAAACGAATCTGTTTAATTTTGCAAAAAGAAACGTAGGAAGGATAAGTCAGAAACGAAATAGATTAGTTTCCTACAGGGCATAGATAGATGGGAATGAAATGGAAGGGATGAAAAAGTAAAATAATACATTTTAAAATATCAATGTTTTGACTCTACCTACAGAACCATTTAATGATGAATATGTTCAAGAAATAATACATTAACCAGGCACAGTGGCTCATGCCTGTAATCCCAGCACTCTGGGAGACCAAGGCAGGCAGATTGCTTGAGGCCAGGAGTTCGAGACCAGCCTGGTCAACATGGTGAAAACCCGTCTCTAGAAAAAATACAAAAATTAGCCAGGCATGGTGGTGCAGCCTACTTGGGAGGCTGAAGCGTGAGAGGCATGCTTGTGCCCGGGAGGCAGAGGTTGTAGTGAGATGAGACCACGTCACTGCCCTCCAGCCTGGGCAACAGAGCAAGACTCTGTCATAAATAAATAAATAAA
This sequence comes from Cacajao melanocephalus, assembly GCA_963573385.1. NCBI lineage: Eukaryota > Metazoa > Chordata > Mammalia > Primates > Pitheciidae > Cacajao > Cacajao melanocephalus. The sequence continues at coordinate 122,288 of CAUYLG010001080.1, read as the reverse complement.
TAAATAAAATAAAATCAACAAGCTGAGATCGCACCACTGCACTCCAGCCTGGGCGACAGAGAGAGACTCCGTCTAAAAAATAAAATAAAATAAAATGCTAACAAAATAATGGGATATGTCAAAGGATATGGGAAACAGCTGTTAGGAGGAAATGCTGGGCAAAGTTGAGATGATTTAAGCATCAATATAGATCATGGTAGTGATGGACTCACTGAATAAAAATTCACGAGTTCACAATGATAATAAATGAATGAATGGATAACAAGAAATGCCCTTTTGTTTTTTATTCTTTGTAGAGATGGGGTTTCACCATGTTGGCCAGGCTGGTCTCAAACTCCTGGGCTCAAGCAATCCTCCTAATAGCGTGAGTCACTATTCCTGGCACAATTTTCTGTAAGTTTGAAACTATACCAGCATTAAAAGCTACCTCACACAGGCTCACACACAGGCAAAATTATTAAATAGATAAAAGGTCCCACGAAGTGCCCAGAATAAGGAGTGGAACAAGTCACATGCCTGTGTGACAGGTGACTTCCCCCAACACAACTGGCCTTCTTCCTTGCTAATTGGCCCTGATTTTTAGTACCAGTAGATTTTTGAAAAATAGAACATGTAATACTTTAATTTTAAACATTAAAATTAATTAAAAGGCTGGGCGTGTTGGCTCACGCCTGTAATCCCAGCACTTTGGGAGGCCAAGGGAGGTGGATCACCTTAGGTCAGGAGTTCAAGACCAGCCTGGCCAACATAGTGAAACCCTGTCTCTACTTAAAAAAAAAAAAAAAAAAAAAAAAAAAAAATTAGCTGGGTGTGGTGGTGCACACCTGTAATCCCAGCTACTCAGGAGGCTGAGGCAGGAGAATCACTTGAAATTGGGAGGTGAAATAGCAAAGAAAAATAAAATAAAATAAAATAAAATAAAGAAATTGGGAGGCGGAGGTTGCAGTGAGCCGAGATCCCCCATTGCACTGCAGCCTGGGCAACAAGAGCAAAACTCCTCCTCAAAAAATAAATTAAAAGAAGAAAGTGTGTTCCCCTAAATAAGAAAAAAATGAGTGTTGTTGAGTGAATGAGTGAATCAGTGAATGGGGAGTGAATGAATAGCCTGAACAGGTGAGTAAAATGAGAATGAACTGAGGCTTCCCCTCAGGTGCCCAGCCTTTTCATCTAGCGTTCCCCTGCACCTGTAGCCATGCCCACGCAAGGGCGGAGGCTCAAGATGCCTTTTTTTATGGCTGACCACACCTTGGCAGCCAGGCTGGCCAAAGTGCATTTTCTCAGGAGTCCAGGCCAGGGGATCCGTGCTACTTCCGCCTTTCCATTGCCCCCACCTGCCCCGGTTCTTGAAGAAAGACACACCAGCATGCTAGGAAGGCAGCGTCAGCCTGGCAGCCAGGTGAGCCAGGTCCAGTGCCAGGCAGTGCCTTGCTGGCCATGTGACTAGTGGTAAACATTTCACTTTTTAAGGCCTCAGTTTCCCTGTTTACTCCTTTAAGCGGCTTGGCCAAATCCATGGTTCACAATCTTCGCTGCACATTGAAATCAGCTAGGAACCTTTACAAAGTTCTGAGGCTCAGACCGCGTCCAGACCAGCTAAGTCAGACTCTGTAGGGTGGGACCTGGGCATCCACATTTTTTTAGAGCTTCCCAGGCCACTTCAACGCATGCCACGTTTGAGAGCCAGTGGGCTATGATCTCCATAGCTCCCTCCAGCATTTTTTGTTGTTGTTATTTTGAGATGGAGTTTTGCTCTGCCGCCCAGGCTGGAGTGCAGTGGCACAATCTCAGCTCACTGCAACCTCTGCCTCCGAGGTTCAAGTGATTCTCCTGTCTCAGCCTCTCGAGTAGCTGGGACAACAGATGCATGCCGCCACGCTCAGCTAACTTTTTGTATTTTAGCACAGACAGGGTTTCACTGAGCTGCCCAGACTTGTCTCAAACTCCAGAGCTCAGCCAATCCACCTGCCTCGGCTTCCCAAAGTGCTAGGGTTACAGGTGTGAGCCACTGCGCCCGGCCAGATCTCTCCAGCTTTTTGATGCTGAGGCCCACCCTGATGCCCCGTCTGTTTGCCCCGTCTTTTGTCACTGGAGGGTTAAATGAAATGTGAGCGTCACCCGAACATCTGGGTTCCTATCCTTGCACCTCCTCCTGTCTTCAGCTTGCCTTTGAGGCAGCAGCCTCACTGGGGACTTTGACCAGCCCCACCCATTCTTCACTGAACCTCCTGCTCCAGCCTCTGCCTCCTCCATTTTGATGTCTACAATCAGGGGATCCAAGATCATCGCCAAGGCCACCTTCCCAGGTATGGAGGGGTCTTCCTGCTTCTTTCTTGTCATGCACAGCTGCTGAGGAAGGGGCTGGGAGAAAAGAGCAAAATGGAGAGAAGAAAGAGTCCATTCAAACCGAAAAACAAGTGTTCAGTTTGTCTTACCCTTGATGTAGAAGCCAGCAACCCTTTCCAAGAAGGAGGGCCTCGCCCCTTCTAGGGTCTGGCTGGGTTCCTGCTGTACCTCTCAGGCCTCTCCTCCAAAGGGCACCATTCCCTTGGGTGAGTACTACTGGACTGCCTGAGAAGGGAATATGGAGCCTTGAACTTCAGAACCTCCCTTCACTTGCATCACCCTGTGCAATTCATGTAACACAGCGGAGCTTCCATTTCCCTATCTATAAAATAAACGAACCTGCGCTGTCTCACTGGGCTGACAAGAACACACTGTTCTTGCATTGCAGACAGATGTGCTGAGGCTTTAGAAAGTGCTTTTTATTTGGTTGGGAGCTTGTGAATAAATGCGAGAGAGGCTGCACATCTGACAGACTGTAGAAGCGACTCATAGCCGAACCAGAACAGGACATCGGGGAGAAGCCAGCAGGTGAGTCTGGGAGTCCTGTTCCCGACATGGTCCTCAAGGAGCATGGGACAGGGGGCTGGGGAAGGCTGGAACAGGGGTGATGCTGTGGCCAGTAGTGCCCCATGGCCTCCCCTGCTCTGCCAGTGGGGTAAGGGAAGCACAGCGCAACTAGATCACAGGTCCTTTCAGAAGGAAGCAAGTGTCTAGAGCTACAGTAAATAATAATAGCAGCCAGCAATTACTGGTGCTCACCACTGCTAGGAAGTGGTGCCTTCTGTGTACTTTCTCATTGACTTCTTACAATCCTGTGAGGTAGGATTGTTAACCCCGTTTTCCAGATCAGAGAGGTTATGTAACTTGCTCAAGGTGTCAAAGCTGCTAAGTGGCAGTGGAATTCAGACCCAAATCTGCCTGAGTGCAAAGGATATGCTTTCTGACCTCCATGAGACCCTGTCCATTCACAGAGCTGACACATTAATCACAGAATAAAATGCTTTCAGACGTAGTAGACTGGACAGGAAAAGTTCTCGGGCTGTGCCGGGTGAGTTAGCCAAGCAGGAAGGCCTCATTTCAGGTCAGGTACTGGTATCTGTATCAGGTATCGGTATCAGGTCAGGTACTGGCAGGTGGGCTGGGGCCCAGCTCCCCAGGGGCTGCCTGAGAAGGGGCCACAGCCCTGAGCCGCCTCCAGGGCCAGAAATGGAAAGGCAAAGAGAAGACTGCAGATCCCCACTCACTAGGGGAGGGGACATTATCGCTGTCCTGGGAGGGGGCCGAGTTGGGCAGGAGCGTCTCCTCTCCTTAGAGGCATTTGGCAGGGTGGTACAAACAGGGCTGACTTCATGAGGCTGTGATCGGTGCAGTTGCCCAGCGCCCTGCATTCAGAAAGGCCCTGGGCTTGGGGTTCAATGTTCTGTGGTTGTTGACTTGAAATGTGTCATAATTTTAGCCTTGAACTTGTTTTGTAAGTGGCATCAGATGAGAGTGAAGCACGTGCCGGGATTGGGAGTTGGATTCTCAGCTCATGTGTGTGATCTCCACACCCAGATCGGCCCCACCACTGCTGTAATCCTCTGCCAGAGTCCCTCATTCCACTGTCACCTTTGTCCCCCTTGGGAGCTCAGGCAAAACAAGGATCAGAAGTGGAGGTGTGGCAGGCAGCCCTGGACTCTCACACCCACCCCCATCCAGGTAGTTGGTGCGTTCAGGTGAGGAGGTCGCCCATCTGCCAGGGGTTGGAGCCGCGGCGCGTGAGAAGAGGAAACTGGATTCCTCTTCATTTTCCTTTTGCACTCGGCTCTGCAAATTATGTTGTTGGCCCTGGTCACATCCATGTCCGGCCATTTACCAACCTGAGCAAGTTACTTCCCCTTTAAGCCTCAATTTTCCTGTCTGAAAAGGAGAAGAATAATGTCCATATCCCACAGGATTCTTATTTTTTTTCGAGATGGCGTCTCGCTTCTTCGCCTAGGTTGGAATGCAATGGCATGATCTGGGGTTACTGCAACCTCCACCTCACATATTCAAGCAATTCTCCTGCCTCAGTCTCCCGAGTAGCTGGGATTACAGGCACGCACCACAAAACCCAGCTAATTTTTGTATTTTTAGTAGAGACAGGGTTTCACCATATTGGTCAGGCTGGTCTCGAACTCCTGACCTTGTGATCCACCCGCCTCGGCCTCCCAAAGTGCTGGGATTACAGGCGTGAGCCACCGCGCCTGGCCCCCCACAGGATTCTTTTGGGGACAGTGAAGATATTCTTTTTTTCCAAAATACAAATCTGATTATGACAGCTCTCTGCTAAAAACTAGAATGGCTTGGTGGTGTTTTAGAACAAAGACCAAAACCTTTCATCTAGACCAACGCTGCCCAATAGGAATGTAATGCAAGCCATACTTGTAATTTAAAATTGCTACTAGCCACATTTCAAAAAGTAAAATCAGGTAAAACTAATTTTAATAATAGACTCTCCCCACTATATACAAATCATATCAACATATAAGTATGAACATTTTGTTATCGCCTCTAAAATCCAGGGTATATTTCACACTCATCGTGTATCTTATCTCATACAACAAGGAGCTACATAATTGGACTAACCAGCCCCTGCCAGCCTGTCTGACGCTCAGTCCCCCCATGCTTTCGGCCCTGCAGTCATGTTGAACTCTCTACAGGGCCCTACTGAAAGCTCTTCACCTCCTCTGCCCTCTGGATCTAGTTAAGCCTATTCATCCTTCAGATGTCAGCTCAAATGTCAACCTTGACGGAGGCCTCCCGTGACCCCTAACATGGCTCAAATGTCAACCTTGACGGAGGCCTCCTGTGACCCCTAACGTGCTTTCAAAGAATTGTGTATTTCACATTCACCATGACCCCCCACAACTGTGATTTCCCATTTATTAACATCTGTCTCTTCCGCTGGCCTGCAAACTCCAGGGGAACAGAGACATCTTTGGGGTTTTTGATCGTGAGTTCCCCAGGGCTTAGCCCAGTGCCTGGTGCAAAGCAGGCTTTCAACATGTTCAGGGGATATTGTAAGAAAGAAGTACGCAAAAGGCCTGGAATATGCAAAGCACTCTAAATATTCACTCCTTTCCCTTCCCTCTGGGTGAGAACATTTCTCCTTATAAAGGCACCCTCCTGTGTCTCTGCTAGAGAAATGAAGACATAAAGCACTCTGTGCCAAAAATATTTAAGTAACAACTTGAGCTAAGCACAGAGATTATAAATATTTCTTCCCCAGATTACGCACCATTTAAAAATACTGCCTCAGCTCCTTTTCATGATTTGGGTGGTGATTAAAGAAAATTACTCTTCAAGACTGAAAGTAATTGCTGCCCTTTTCCTGACTTGCCTTTTCCCTTGAGAAGGGGAGGATAAGCTGCAGGGCGGGAAGTGGAAGTGGGGCACCCTTGTTGTTTGGCAGACAGCCAACTGGTGAGGTCCTGCTGCTTCTCACTTCTCTCCTAATTCTTTCCCAGGTGAAGACAAACAAGAAGGCACAAATCCACACTTGCCAATGGACCCAAGTGATGACAACAAACCCAGTGACACCTGTCTAGGTGAAGACTCAGCCCCTACGTGACCATGTTGCAAGGCCAAACCGACCATTTGGTTTCTGTTTGGACTTTCAGTTCATTCTGCATCTTCTCAGGACAGTTAAGTTGGAATACAATGCCACTGCCCTGAGATGGTAGAATTATCCCATTTCTGGAGAAGTGGGGGCGGTGGGGAGGAATCTCAAGAGCGATTTGCTCCTCTGCACAACAGCTTCTTTAAGGATACCAGGGCCCCTGGGCTACACATTTCCCTGAAGCTTTCCAGATAAGCAACAAGGTATGAGCCACTGCGATGTACTGCCTAAGGGTGATGTGTTTAAATATCCATTGCATATTTTAAATCCTTGGCTGGCTTAAAGCTGCAAACTTTCTGTTTCCAGTGGATGTCACGGGGGCATACCTCCTAGAGCTTGCCCAGTGCTCCAAGAAAAGCAGCCGCAGCTAATGCAAAGTGTGTATGTGCCCAAGAAAGCTCCATGTCTACCTAACATCCAGTTTGTAGGATTGATTATGCTATCGTAATATATATGAACATCTCTAACGGGTATTTTGTTTCCTTTACAAACCATATTTTGAATTTATGGGTGATTTAGAGCTGGTGCTTAAAGTCAGAATTCAGAGCCCCAAAGAAAATGACTTCATTGAAATTGAACTGAAGAGACAAGAACTGAGTTACCAAAACTTCCTAAGAGTGAGTTGCTGTGAACTGGGGATTAACCCAGAGCAAGTGGAGAAGATCAGAAAGCTACCAAACACCCTGCTCAGAAAGGTAAGGCTTATGAGTTTCTAAATGCAGAGTCACGGTGGGTGACATCATGTTTGCTGGAGCCAACCGTTTAGCTTTTGCATTTCATGACACCAGAAATCCTGGCTGCAGAATGGCCAAACATAGTAGGTAGGTCGTAGATTTGCACACCTAATCCATAAACCTTTTAAAAACCTGTAAATGGGCCAGGTGTGTTGGCTCACGCCTGTAATCCCACCACTTTGGGAGGCTGAGGTGGGTGGATCATGAGGTCAGATCAAGACCATCCTGGCCAACATGGTGAAACCCCGTCTCTACCAAAAGTACAAAAATTAGCTCGGAGTGGCAGCTCGTGCCTGTAATCCCAGCTACTTGGGAGGCTGAGGCAGGAGAATCACTTGAACCTGGGGAGGCAGGAGGCGGAGGTTGCAGTGAGCCAAGATGGTACCACTGCACTCCAGCCTGGTGACAGAGCTAGACTCCGTCTCCGAAAAAAAAAAACAAAACTCTGAATGACAAGTGACTCCCTAATTTAAGACTCTAGTTCAGTACTTTTGGCTCCACCAATCCCTGCAAAACTAACTGGTTAATAAAAAATGGCATGGTCCTCAGGAAAGAAAACACAAACCCACTCTTATTTGCTTAGCAAAGGATGGGTTTGCTAAGTACTTGAAATCTCAGGAAACAAAGATTGTTTTGCATTTTTATATATTTCGCAGATTCAAAATACAGATATTAATTTTTAATTTCGGAAAGGAAATCTTATTTGGAAAATTTTTTTAAAGCTTTCAAAATTCTTTTGGCAACTTTTGATTTTTTTTGAGACAGGGTCTCACTCTGTCATCCACACTGGAATGCAATGGCATGATCATAGCCCACTGGAACCTCGAAATCCTCGGCTCAAGCAATCCTCCCATCTTAGCCTCTAGAGTAGCTGGGACTACAGGGGCACACCATCACACTCTGCTAATTTTTTTTTTTTTTTTAGAAATGGGTCTTGCTATATTGCCCAGGCTGTTGTTCTCAAGCCCCTGACCTCAGCTTCCTAAGTGCTGGGATAACAGGTGTGCCTTTGGCAATTCCTATCGGTGTTTTGGCTGATAGTGGGTGTATATTCTTTTTGTTTAATTTTTTTTTAATTTTTTATTTTTTTTAAGATAGGGTTTCACCATGTTGGCCAGGCTGGTCTCGAACTCCTGACCTCAAGTGATCCACCCACCTCAGCCTCCCAAAGTGCTGGGATTACAGGCATGAGCCACCACGCCAGTTGTGAGTGTATATTCTTTGTAAACTAACACGTCAAGGGACGATCACGCTTTCCAGATGCCTTTAAAACAAAAACCTGCTGGGTGTAGTGTCTCACGCCCGTAATCCCAGGACTTTGGGAGGCCAAGGTGGGTGGATTACTTGAGCTCAGGGATTTGAAACCAGCCTGGGCACATGGTGAAACCGCCTCTACAAAAAGATACAAAAATTAGCTGGGTTTGGTGGACTTGGGATGCTGTGGTGGAAGTGGAAGGACTGCTTGAGCCCAGGAAGTTGAAGCTGCAGGGAGCTGTGATTGCACCACTGCATTCCAGGGTGGGTGACATAGCAAGAGCCTGTCTCAAAAAAAAAAAAAAAAAAAAAAAAATATACATATACATATACATATATGGGGGCCGGGCACAGTGGCTCATGCCTGTAATGCCAGCACCTTGGGAGGCCAAGGTGGGCAGATCACCTAAGGTCAGGAGTTCAAGACCAGCCTGACCAACATGGTGAAATCCCATTTCTACTAAAAATACAAAAATTAGTCAGGCATCATGGTGGGTGTCTGTAATCCCAGCAATTCGGGAGGCTGAGGCAGGAGAATTGCTTGAACCTGGGAGGCAGAGGTTGCAGTGAGCCGAGATCGTGCCATTGCACTCCAGCCTCCTGGGTGACAAGAGCAAGACTGTCTAAAAAAAACAACCAAAACCCAAAAGCTACAGGTTCAGAACCCAAGATGCTGAACAATACTAAGCCTTTTAAATACATTCATATGTATTAAGCTGGATATAATTTCTTTTCCATATTAAGGACCAAGACATTCGAAGACTACAGGACTTTCAGGAAGTAGAACTCATTTTAATGAAAAATGGAAGCTCCAAACTGACAGAGTATATACCATCTCTGACAGAAAGACCCTGCTACAATAGCAAAGCTGCAAAAATGACTTATTAAACCCAGGAATGGCCAGGAATGGTGGCTCACACCTGTAATCCCAGCACTTTAGGAAGCCGAGGCGGGTACAGCACCTGAGGTCAAGAATTCTAGACCAGCCTGGCTAACATAGTGAAACCTGTCTCTACTAAAAAAAAATACAAAAATTAGCTTAGTGTGGTGGCACACACCTGTAGTCCCAGTTACTCGGGAAGCTGGGGCAGAATCACTTGAACTCGGGAGGCGGTGGTTACAGTGAGCTGATATCATGCCACCGCACTCCAGCCTGGGCGACAGAGACTCTGTCTCTTGAAATAAATAATCCCAGGAATAAAAAACTGAAATTATTTTGTAAATAAAGAAGTCTAGATGCATATAACAGTTTGGCTAACTTCATGTTTGAACTGTGAGAAATTGTTTCCTCATCTCCAACTTCCCTGGGCTGAGAGAAGTTCGGTGTTTTGACAAACAGCTATAAAAAAAATTGCAAGGTATAATACACCATGGACGGTTTATTTTGTAAAGTTGTGCCCCAATCCTGATGAGTATAGCTGTGCCTCATGAGATTCAGTCAGGCCAGGTGTGGTGGTTCAATTCACGCCTGTAATCCCAGCACTTCAGGAGGCTGAGGCAGGAGAACTGCTTGAACACAGGAGGCAGAAGTTGCAGTGAGCTGAGATTGTGCCACTGCACTCCAGCCTGGATGACAGAGCAAGACTCCCGTCTCAGAGAGGAATTAAAAAAAAAAAAAAAAAAAAAGGCTGAGTGCTGTGGCTCATGCCTGTAATCCCAGTACTTTCAGAGGCTGACGCGGGTGGACCACGAGGTCACAAGTTCAAGACCAAACTGCCATGTGGAGGAGAGAGCTGGGGCTGCACCTACTTTCTTCTTGGTGTATCTAAAGCTATCAGTTACTCCATGGCACACAGGAGCACTCAGGATGTGTTGGATGAACTCACAGCCAAGCCCTAAGCTCATACTGAGGGGATCCAAGTCTCACCTGGGAGCATACTTGAGGAGTAAGAAGACTACTGTAAAATGACATAGGACCTTAGTTATATGAACCTTATGAATTTACAAGTGCAATTCAAATTTCACTTTCCTCCTTTTAAAGAATAAACATTTTTGTTAACACTTCACAGTACCCCTATGAAGATCAACAAGGCCAAAGCAGCAGCCTGTGATAATGTAACTTGAGCCAGGGGAAGGAGTACAGCACAGTCCGGCAGTTTTCCTTCCCAGAATGGCATAAATCTCAGAAAAGCTTCTTTGGAAGCTGCTTAAATAGGAAGACAAAAGTATCAGCTCCCTGGCTGGCAGCCAAGTAAAAATTATGTTGATGAAAATCACACAGCAAAACATACATTTAGGTCTTGTTTTCTAGCTTTTTAAGAACTACAATTAAGACCTTAAATTTGAAGGCTGGGCGCGGTGGCTCACTTTGGGAGGCAAAGGCAGGCCTGATTTGAGTTCAGGAGTTCGAGACCAGCCTGGCCAACATAGTGAAACCCCATCTCTGAAAAATACAAAAAAGTGAGCCAGGTGTGGTAGCACACACCTGTACACTACCAGGTACTGGGGAGGCTGAGGCATGAGAATTGCTTGAACCCAGGAGGAGGAAGTTGCAGTGAGGTACTCCAGCCTGGGTGACAGTGACAGCCTGTCTCAAAAAACAAAAAACCTTAAATTGGGCCCTCAAGACAGCATCTTTAAAAAATTTGTCACTCATTGAAGGATTTTGTGAAATACACCATAGTTTATATATCTATTAGTAACTACATACACGAAGACGTTTTCCCATTATTTTTATTTAAGAAATAGCATACATACAAAAGCACATAAACATACAGCTTAAAAAAGAAAATGCCCACTGGGCTTCAGAAATAGAGCCTCATCAGTTCCTCTGAAGACCCCTCTCTGCCCTCATGATCACCTCTCCCTCCATCAAAACGGCTATCGTTTCCTTTTATCATGTATTTGACAGCCTGTTTTTGGGCATCGAAATGGAACCACAGTGGATGTGTTCTTCTGTGACTTTTCTTCTGACCCCTCGATTGTTGAGTTCTGTACATGTTCACATGCAGGGCTGCAGTCAGTTTCACTTCTGTGGAATTCCACTGTTGGAATATACCACAGTATTTATCCAACACACAGTTGGTGGACAGTTGGGGTCTTCCCAGGTTTTTTCTTTTCTTCCTATTACACGCAATGCTGTTAGGACATTCTTAAATCCATCCCCTGGTACTCATGTATAAAAGTTTCTCTAGGGTATGCATCCGGGAGTAAATGGCTATGAGAGAGGTTATGGCACACACACACACAGGCCAAATTGTTTCCCGTTTCCCAAAGTTGTTGTTTCTAAACATTCTTAAATCTGTTGACAAATGTTCTATTTGGAATAGCTGAGGGGAAGAAATAGATCAGCTATGAAACTCTTGAATTTTTAAAACAGTAAATTCAAAATTCTGATACAACAATGAAAAATACAATTTATTTCTCTGCTTTGGCTTACTTGAAATGTACTTTTAAAAACTACAGGTTCAACTGAAAAGTGCTGTCTCCTTTATCTCAAAATAAATGTTTCTAAATATTACCAGGTGAAAACAGTAAGACCCAGAACATATGGATATACCATCATATATTTTATAGGATCTATACATATATATTTCCTCCCACCTTCCCACCAAAAAAAAAAAAAAAAACAACAAAAAACAAAAAAACTTGGAAGAACTGTTAAACAGTAGTAGCTCCTGGAGATTAAGAACAGAGGGATAGGAGTAGGAGACACAGATCACTAAACACTTTTTTTTTTTTAAACCGTATGCAACATTACAATTGTAATAGAAAATTTCAAAAGTTGACCTGGGGTTCTTCACAACTAAAAAATCCCTCAAGAAATCAAACTTGAAAACCCACCCTGAACGAAGTCCTATCCCACAGAATCATATACACAGTAACTGCAAGTGTTTTTTGTTTCATGCACATAACAGATGTTTAAGAACACATTCACATAGCCTATCTGCAATGCATTTTTAAAAACAGAATGGATGAAGGCTCAGAGAACTTCCACCATAAAAATTTTCAGTTCTTATAACTCTGAAAACTTTAATCAGAAGGTGGCTGAGTTCAACCAATATGTGATCCAAGTGTTCCCAGACCTCGGAAATAAGGTTGGTTAACCTCTGTGACACTAACTATATTTAAGGAACCAGAGTGCCTAAGGAGAGGGGATAAAAATAGCTGACAGTATGACTAGGTTATTATAAGCTCAACATCAAGAAAACAAGAAGGATGTTTCATCCCAAATTGAAAAATGAATGGACTGTGTTTGAAGGGGGTGGGGAAAAAAATGTTTTAACAAAAAGGGGCATACTATATATATATATATGTTTATCTCTACATTCCAGAGGGGAGGATGTCTTGAGCAGCAGACTGCTCCTGAGAGGCTCAATGAAATTAAACTATTGACCAGTGCTATATAGTTTGATGGCTGACAAAAGTTTACCCAACTTGTTTTATGTAAATAAACTGTTATTTAAGAAGTATTTGTCTTTTAGAGCTACATGCTGAATTATTTACAGATTAAATGGTATGTCTGAGACTTACTCGAAAATAATAGGGGGCAGAGGATACAAATACAATCGCTCATGAAGTAAGAGTGGCCATGAGTCTTGTTGGTGACGAATTAAGAGGCTAATTATACTGTTTCACTTTTGTGTGTCTTTAAATTTCCAAAATAAAGTTGCTTTTTTTTTTTTTTCAAAAGACCAACTGATTACAGATTTCAAACTTACCAAGCAATCTGATTAATTAAAACTGGTTTGCTTCCCTTAAAGACTTTCCAAAGAGAAAATATACATTCACCAACTAATAACTTTTTGGTCTGCATGGCAGAAATGTTTGTTTCTTCTAGTGAATTGGTCTCAATATTGTATTCTTGTGAGATGTGGCAATAATCAGTTCCTCTTCATCGACATCAATTTTGGGTGTAAAACTCAACTTTTAGGTCTCTCTCCATGATTAAAGACAGGCCTTAGTCATGGATGCCCTGAGGAGGCAGGTCCTCCTCCCCCCAACCCCAAATCCCAGGTAACTTCAATAGTTATAATAGAGCTAAGTGTCCACAGAGGAAGCCTTTTCATATGAACTCATTTACTGTACTTCATTTAAGTTAGATGCTGATTCTAGATGAGGCAAAGCAGAACAAATCTGGTATTTTAATAACTTCCTAGGTTTTTTTAATACTTAAAAAATCTATTAACAGAGTATGGCTCAAAAACTATCACTTTCAGTCCTTTGCTGCTACAACCACAATCTTGTCAAATTATACAAAGCAATGCCCGGGAGGTAGTTTTGTGTTTGTTAGATTTCATTTCCCATTTTATCTTATCCTCATGTGAATCATCTCTTACAAATTCAGATAACCTACTCATCTATTGCTGCAACTCCAGGATCAGCCAGGGAGCTAGCAGGACTCTGTCTCCACAGCATTTTTCCACAGAGAGCCTCTAAAGTGGTGGCTTCATTATTTTTCAAAGTTTAATGGAAGAGATTTTTGTAAATTCTTTTAATAATTCATTATGTCTATTAGAATGAATACGGTGGCTTAACAGTTAGGCACTGGACTATGAGGCAGAGACCTAGCAACTCCATAAACATGAAGCCACAGGACCCTCCCTGGGTAAGTCATTTAACACACTCAGTTTCTTTACCTATAAACTGATAGCAGAAAGTTATAAACCACAAGGAATTGCTATGATATATATGTATGTGTGTATATACGCAGCTGGAGAGAATACTTTTATACAGTTGAAGCAGCTGCCTATAGACAGTAACATGCTGCCAGTTTTCCTAGATGTAACACAAAAATAATCACTTGCTTGGGGTGGGGGGAACCCTTGCCATATATACTACATACCCTATACACAAGCACATTTATAAACTGACAAGACCGGGCTAGAAGAAATCTTGATACAGGACTTAAAGAACAAAAACTAGCTCTTGAATGCTTTTCTACATCATTATTTCATAACTAGCTAGCTAAAGAGTGCTTGTCAGAAGGATACTTGGAATTTTCTACTACTAAAGGAATCTCTGAGGGATGTAAAAATATATTCTAGTTCACTGTACATCTTTGCTATTAAAAGCAAAATTCGAATTTATTCATAACCACCTAAAATTGAAGCACCATTATTTAAAACATTAAACTAGAAATTCTATAAAAATTAGTCTTAAACAGAACAAATTAGTTAAAACTGTACACCAACACCTCTAGTAATGGTGTAACTCTTGTATTTAAAACAGGGGACTAGTTCAGAGTCAATAACTTTATTAGAAAAAGATTAATACTAAAACTTTTCAATGACAGAGACAATCAACTTTGTAACAGAAAGTCAGAGATACTTTATTTTTACTTCTAAATCCAAAGGCTAAGTATAGCAGAGTTGTAAAAATGAAATCCCACTTAGTCTGATTCACACGAATACTAACGTTTAATCCTGTTTTCAAAGTCCAAGAATGAAAACTTGCAATTAAACACTGAGCAAGCCACATGTTTAAGTAATATTTCTTAAAAAGTCTTAAAGAAAAAAATATGATACAGGACCTAAGTTTTCAGTGGCATATATACTATTAACACATGTTCTGAAATCTGTATGTCACATCAGTCCTGAATTAACTTTTAATAATAATAAAAAAACTAACTGAGCTTTATACTTTTTCTATGCCACTATAGCTTTCTTTCACCTCATTTTTTAAATGTCGATCTTCACTTTATGCCGTTCTCAGTATTCTTCCAAAAATCTTCGAACAGTAGTCCTACAATGCAAAATTTGGGGAAAAATGATAATTAGACAACATGTAAAAGGCCAATTTTTATGAGAAAGTGTTGGCCCAGTCACTAACTGCTAATTAACATGTGTATATGGAATACTTGTATTCTTTTTAATTA